>PVKS010053823.1:0-10275 GCA_004027875.1 Aplodontia rufa
TTGCCTCTCTTTCTGGATCATGTAATTTTCTTATTACACAAAAGTATAGTTTGTAATTCTTATACCCATTTAAGTGATGTACTTCTTAAACCCACAAAGAACATTTTTTTGTATACATGACAATAGTACATACAATGACATACTTATGACTACTTGGAGTGTAGCTTGTTTTAACTCAGTTCCAACATTTCCCCTTCTCCTCCCTTCTTATCATCTCTTGTTCTTTTTAGATAAAATTGACAATAGGAATAAACATTTACATTTTTGTAAAAGCATGCAGTATAGCTTATTCTAATTCATCTCCTAGTATTCTCCCACCACTTCTCCTTTCTTTTCCCTCTATTGATCTTTTTGTTGTTTACTAAATGGCTCCCCCACCTTTCTTTTTAGTCATTGAATTATATACTGATGGGATTCGCTATGTTACGTTCATATTTGGACATGAGCAAGTTAAATCTGATTGCTTCCATTAACTTTCCCAATTTCATTCCAACTTCCTTCATTTCCTTCCGCTTTGACTATTCCTCAGCTCTTTTCCTTATTTTGGGTTAGCTTCCACATATCAGAGAGTACATTCAACCTTTGGTTTTTACGGACTGGTTCATTTCATTTACCATGATATTCTCAGTTCCATCCATTTTCCAGCATAGGGCATAATATCATCCATCCTTGTGGCTGAGTAATACCCCATTGCATGTGTATGCCAAAATCTCTTTATCCATTCACCAGTTGAAGGACACCTTGGTTAGTCACATAGCTTAGCTATTGTGAATTAAGCTGCTATGAATACTGACATGGCTGCATCCCTGAAGCACGCTGCTTTTAGGTCCTTTGGATGTATACAAAGGAGTGAGATAGTTGGGCCAAATGGTGGAGCCATTCCCATTTTTTTGAGGAATCTCCAGACTGCTTTCCAGAGTGGTTGTACCAGTATACAGTCCCACCAACAATGTATAAGTGCACATTTCCCCACATCTCCACCAACAATTATTGTTCATATTCTTGATTATCGCCATCCTAATGGGAGTGAGGTGAAATCTCAGCATAGTTTTAATTTGCATTTCTCTAACTGCTGGAGATATGAGCATTTTTTCATGTATTTGTTGACCATTTGTAGTTCTTCATTTGAGAAGTGTCTGTTAAGTTTTTCTGTCCAGTTATTGATTGTTTTTTTATGTTAAGATTTTTAAATTATTTGTATATCCTGGATATTAATGCCCTGAGGTACAGGAGCACATTTTTTCCCCATTCTGTAAGTTCTTGCTTTACACTCTTTATTGTATCCTTTCCTTTGCTGTGAGGAAGTTTTTAATTTGATGCTACGCTATTTATTGATGTATCCTTTTACTCCTTGCACTTTGGGGTCTTATTAGGGAAGTCAATTCCTGAGCCAACATGTTGGATTGTTGGACCTAGCATTTCTTCTAGTATATGCAGGGTTTCTGGTCTAATTCCTAGGTCTTTGATCCACTTTGAGTTTAATTTTGTGCAGGGTGAGAGATAGAAATTGACATTCATTTTATTACATATGGATTTCCAATTTTCCCTGCATCATTTGTTAAAGAGATTGTCTTTCCTCCAACTTAAGTTTTTGTCTCCTTTGTTGAGTATGAGGTAATTGTATTTATGTTAGTTTGTCTCTGTGTCTTCTGTTCTATTCCATTAATATTCACATTTATTTTGGTACCAGTAGCATGATGTTTTTGTTATTACAGCACTGTAGTATAATTTGAAGTCTATTATTGTTATGCCCCCAGCTTCACTTTTCTTGCTTAAGGATTGCTTTGACTATTCTGTGTCTTTTATATTTCCAATGAATTTCACATCTGATTTTTCTAATTCTGTGAAGAATGTCATTGGAATTTTGATTGGTATTGCATTGAATCTGTATAGTACTTTAGGTAAATGGTCATTTGATTATATTAATTCTCCCAGTGTAAGAATATGGGAGGTCTTTCCATCTTTGAAGGTCTTTGATTTCTTTCTTTAGTGTCCTATAGTTATTACTGCACAGGTCCTTCACCTCTTTTTGTTAGATTGAGTCCCACTTATTTTATTATTTTTAAAGCTATTATGTATGGAGTAATTTTCCTAATTTCTTTTTCAGTATGTTCCTCATTGGAATAAAGGAATGTAATTGATTTGTGAATGTTGATTTTGCATACTGCTACCTTGCTGAATTCATATATTAGCTTTAAAAGTCTTCTAAATATATTATCATTTCATCAGCAAACAGTGATAATTTGAGCTCTTCTTTGCCTATTTGTATCCCTTTAATTTCCTTCTCTCACCTAATTGCTCTGACCAGAGTTTCAAGGGCTTTGCAGAATAGGAGTGGGGCATCCTGGCCTAGTTCCTGTGTTCAGGAACTTTCAATTTTTCTCCATTTAGGAAATTCATACTTAAAAATATTCTATATTCTATGAGCTCAAAGATGAAGAAAGGAAGGAACACAGAGAGGAAATAAAGGAAGTGAAAGACCACTTTGAAAAAGAGATAGAGGGCTGGAGCAGTGGCTCAGCGATCACCAGGGTTCAAACCCCAGCACCACGTACACAACTGAGTGTTGGAGCAACTAAGGCCATGTGAAAAACTAAATAGAGTTGTTTCTCTCTTTCTCTGTCTCTCTCACTGTCCCTCTCTCTTTATTTAAAAAAAAAAAAAGAAAAGAAAAAGAGATAGAGATCCTGAAAAAGAATCAAATGGAAATCCTCAAAAGAAAGAAATCAGCAAGCCAAATTAAAAATTTAATAGAAAGTATCACCAGTAGTTTAAACCACTTAGAACAAAGGTTTCCGGTCTTGAAAATGAGAAAAATAATCTTGAAAACAAAGTAGACCATAGCGAAAAGATGTTAAGAGATCATGAACAGAATATTCAAGAAACCTGGGATAACATCAAGAGACCAAATTTAAGAGTCATTGGGAAGAGGAAAACTTGGAGGCACAAACTAATGGTCTACACAAATTTTTCAATGAAATAATTTTGGAAAAATTTCTAAACCTTAAGAATAAAATGGAAACTGAAATTCAGGAGGCATCTAGAACTCCAGATATACAAAATCACAACAGTACACCCCAAAGCACATTATCATGAAAATGCTTAATATATGGAACAAGGGCAAATTTTTAAAATGAAAGGAGAGGAAACATGGTATAAATTCAGCAAAATCACATTATACGTATGTATGAACATACCACAGGGAATTTCACCTTTATGTATATGTAGAAAGTACCTATCAAGGACAGGAGCAGTGGCACACACCTGTAATCCCACCGGTTTGAGAGGCTGAGGCAGGAGGATCACAAGTTCAAAGCCAGACTCTGCAACTTAGCAAGACCCTGTCTCAAAATACAAATCAAAAGGGGCTGGGGGTGGGCTGGAACCATGGCTCAGTGGTGAGGGTGCTTGCCTGGTAGTGCAAGGGCTAAGTTTAAACCCCAGCACCACTTACACAACTAAGTGTCAGAGCAACAACAGCCACATGAAAAAAGAAAAAAAAATTAAATAAAATTTATTCTCTCTCTCACTGTCCCTTTCTCTTTATAAAAAAGGAGGTACAGTGGGTAAACTCCCCTCAATTCACTCCTCAGTACCAAAAAAATATACCAAACTAAAAAATATAAATGAGCAAAAGGATGATCCATAGAGTTGGAGTTGTTCAAAATGAACTCAGAAAAATATTCATGCTTTTTGATGACTTAATAAATTTTTAGCAGTAAAATAATAGCATGCCTTATGATTATCTATGAATTAAAAATTAACTCAATAAGTCTGCACTAAATTGCTTCAACTGATTTTCTCAATAAACTCACTTTTTCCTTTACTATACAGTGAGATATATAAGCACTGATTTGGAAATCAGGCAAGACTTGATTTAAATATTTGACTTGTTATTTAAAGGTATATATAAGTAAAATATTTGAGCTTTCTCATCTTCAGTAATGTACTAATTCCCATCTTAAACAGTTACTTTAAGAATGAAAAGAGATAATAATGCAAAACTTAATAGAATACCAGCAAATAGTTACCATGGTAAGCAATCAACATATGACAACAGCATGAATATGATGATGAGGAGGATTAAGCATGTATATATATATAATGAATGAATGTAAATATCATGTAGTTCATCATCAGATTATGACACATTAAAGTATAAATATGTAAATACTGTACTTATGAGTGTATAATATTACATGCATTGTATATTAGAGCACTATGTGCTCCATAAATGACAGTTTTAAATTGTTAAGTCATTTAATCTTCCAAGCTTACCAATGCAAAAATTTACTATTATCTGTTTCCACTTACTAACAAAGTGACAGACATGGTGCAGTTAATAAATGCTCCCAAACTCACATAAATGACAGATGGAATCTTGTGGATGTACAATATACTATCAAGTTTCTCTCATTTATTTTCTGAAGTGATTATTCTCTATTGCAGTCCATGGAGCTAAATTTAAACTTCTTCAAACGCATTGTATTGAATCAGAAAGAATGAATAGTTTTGCCCTACCCCACAATGAATTATCAGAAATAGAAATCAAGAAAGCAATCTGATTTACAATATCTACACAAACACACCTAAGAATAAATTTCACCAATATTGTGAAACATCTCTATATTGAAAGTAATAAAATACTGAATAAAAGAAATTTTAAAAGACATAAGTTGTGGAAAGACATCCATGCTCCTAAATAGAAGAATCAAGGTTGTAAAATGTCTATACTACCCAAAGTAGTCAAAAGGATCAATGTATTCTCTACCAAATGATCAAGGACATTCTTCACAGAATTGGAAAAAAAACAATTCTACAATTTACATAGAACCATAAAAATCAATCTTGATCAAATCATCCTCCTCCTCATCATAATCATCATCATCATCACAAGAAGAAGCAGAAGCAGCAATAGGGATGATACCTCCTGATTTCACGATATTCTATAAAACTAGAAGCTAAGCAGTGTGTTATTGGTATAAAAACAAACCCATAGACACATGGAACAGAAGAGACTCAAGAGTAAACCTGCATGTCTGGGGCCAACTTCTATTAATCAAAGTTGTTAGGAATGAGCTTTGGAGAAAGGATAGTCTTTTCAAAGAATGGTGCTGGGAAATCAGATATTTTACATCAGAAACATGGAAGTTTACCTCTAATTATCACATTACAAAAATCAATTCAAAGCACATTAATGACTTCAATGTAAGACCAGAAACTTTGAAACTATTAGAGGAAAACTTGGAGGAAATGCTTTAAGACATTGGGATGGGCAAAGAATTTTAGGATAAGACTCTCAAAGCACAGGAAACAGAAGCAAAAATACATAAATGGATTTAAATAAAAAAAGATTCTGTTCTGCAAACAAAGAAATCATGATAGTGAAGAGACAAACTACATAATGAGAAAAAATATTTGTAAAATATACATCTGACAAAGAACTAATATACAGAATAAATAACCCCAAAAATCAATAGCACAAAATTGAGCAAAACAATTTCAAAATGTGCCATATTAACTTAGTAATTTACATTGTCTCCCAACAGAAGATAAGGTTCTGCTTCTATCTACATTTGCAGGGACACTTGTTATCTTTAAAATTTTTTGTATTAGCCATTATTACTGAGTTGAGATGATATTTCATTGTGCTTTTGTTTTGCATTTCTCTGTGATTAGTGGTGCTGAACATATTTTGTATACCTGCTGGCCATTTGTATGTCTCTTGAAAGATATCTATTTAGATAAATTGCACACTGTTAATTGGGAAACAACTTATTGCTAATCAACAAAAAATGGATAAGAAAATGGAATAATATCTGATCATAAGATGAAGTAAATCTTTTAATTTGTTACAACACAGATAGAACTCAAGATAACCAAGATAAGAGAAATGAGTCAAGCAGATAAATACAAGTACTGCATAATCTTACTCATGTAGAATAGGAAAATAAATGATTTGAAAGAAGTTAAGAGTAAAATTATGGGTACAAGAGGCAAAGAACATAGGGAGCAGTGAATGGGGAAACACAGTCACTCAGTGGTACTAAGATACAGTTAGATAATAAAAAGAAATTCTGGTGTGCTTACGCACAACCTGGTGACTCTAAATAACAATAATGTACATTTCAAGAAGCTAGAAGAAAAAACATTTGAAAGTTTCAACGTAAAGAAATGATAAATGTTTATGGGGATAAATAAGTTTAACCTGATTTAAAAATTATGTAATAAATATATATGTAAATATTGCCTGGTACACCACTAATAGCAAATTTTTTTATGCTGTATGTTTCAGTTAAAAATAAATTGAAACAAAAGAGAAGAAAAGTTAGTCTCAAATGAATTAATAAAAAGGGTGGTTGCCAGAGACTGGAGAGATTAGGTGGTGAGGGGAGAAGGGGAAAAAAGTCAATGGATATGCTTTCATGTATCAGTTTAAAAAAAGTTAAAAATAAAAATTGCCAATAGACCCAAATAGAAATTTCTTATAAGAAGCCATACAAATGGTCAACACTTATATGAAAAAATACTCAACATCTCTAACCACCAGGAAAGAAAATGTGAATAAAAACCACAGCAAGATATTCCCTTACTCTAATAACTACTCTGAAAAAGACTAAAGTGCCAGGAAGGATGTAGAGAAAAGGGAGTTCACACTGTTGGTGGAAACGCATGTTAGTACCTTCATTGTGGTAGACACTACGAGGTTACTCAAAGATAAAAGAATAAAAAGTAGAACTACCATATGACGGAGCAATCCCAATCCTGGTTATATGCAAACAAAATGAAATTAATATATTGAGGAAACATCTGCCCTCTCACATTCCTTGTAGCACTATTCAAAATAGGCAACATGAACAATTAAGTGTATATCAACTGATGAGTGCACACACAAAGTATGGTACCTGGACGCAGTGCAATACTATTCAGACATAAAATGGATAAAGTGGAGAATATCAGGTGGTGAGAAAAAAACCGGCACAGAAAGACCAGACCTGCATGATCTCATTAATATATAGAATCTATGCAAGTCAATCTTATGAAAGCTGAGATGAGAATGGGGACACCAGAGGCTAGGAAGAGTATAGGAGAAGGAGGGTATGGAAATGTTGATCAGTGGATAGTAATTTACAGTTAGATAAGAGTAAGGCTATTACACAGTACTAAGATGCCAATCTTCTGATATCAGTGTCAGGTTCTTGTTCCATGGAGTTGAAGAATGAACAGTGCAAAACACCAAGGCAAGCACAGCAAGCAGTATCATGTAAGAAAATGAAGTGAGCAGTAAAATTTATAAGAGTAATTTAATAAAAGGATAGTGAGAGCAGACTTCTTCTGGGGAGGCGAAGGGAGCAGCCAGGGTCCTGCCTCCTAACATGGAGTCTGTCATGTTACCTGCTCCAGATAACCCTTCTTTCTAGGAACAGCTCAAAAAAAGAAGGCACATCCAATTGGTTAGGAAAGTGGATGCATGCTCACAAGTTTCATGTCAATGACCCTGGGCCCAGATTCTGAACTACTGAGTGTGTTTGATTTTGTCTAATTATGGGATAGTTGTTTCCCAGCCTTGGATATAAACTAAAAGCATAACATAGCTTACTTGAAGTCTCAATGAGACAGCCTGACTGCAGCAATTCTTGGATCTGCCTCAACAAGCACCTTTGTTAGCAGCTGTCTGCTTTTTTTTGAACCACCATTAGCCAATTTTCTTCATATTGACCATTATCATTCCATTTACACTGATTTCCTGACTTTCTTTCCCTGCTTTAAGAACAATAGATGATCATAATATACTGCTTATTTCAACAAGGTAGAAGAAAGGATTTTGAAAGTTTTGCCATAAGGAAATGTTCAATGTTTGAGGATATAGTTATATTTAAAATGATTTAAATATTACCAAATATATACATGTATTAAAACATGACAGTGCCCCATTAATATGTAAAATTTTCATCTTTCTATATCCATATAAAAATAAAGATAATGTAAATTTTTTCAAAAATTAGAAATATTGTGGTAAGAGTCTCTTCAATTACACTTTGAACAAAGCACTCAGAGATCTATAGAAAAGTAATACTATGAGAACATAAAGAGGGACAATTGAATTTTCTGACTTTTATTTCAAATGTCTGCCTCAGAGACTTATTTATAACACACAGACCTAATGTCAAGCAGTGGAAAATAAATTTATTTTATGATTAAAAAGCTAGTTTTTCAATGACATTGGATCATTTTAAGAACTTACAAAAATGATTACAGATTTCCAAAGGGATTTCTAAGGCTTGAATTCTGACAATAAATCCTCACTAAAGGTCCTTGTCTGGAAATTTCAGTATTATTTGTGCCTTTGTGAAAAATTAAGTCATTGACACAAACTCTTTATGACTCTTACCCTTAGCTACCGCAATTTCAAGAGAATGGGTTATCAAAACAATGTGATATTTCATGATATACATGTATGTATGTATATTGTAATCAAGGATCTAAGATTTCTAAGGAATTCTATATTAAAAAGAATTTATTTCTACAATTAGTATTTTTGTTAAATGAACAATAAGAAGTAGACTGTCAATTAAATTTTAAATTAGGAGAGTCCACTGTTGGATATTTAAAATGGAAAGAAACTATTTTAAGACATTAGTTACATAACAAATGGTCTTTGGACCAGTAATTATTTTCTGACTTTTTGAAATAATCAATAACTTAAAGATGTTCCTTGTTTTTCTGAACCCACATATAAGCAAAAACTGAATTATGTTCTTTATATCAAAGTGCTACAATATGAAAAGTTACAGTTCTAAATATCATGAGAATTCTACATCAGTTTTATCATCTAAACACCATAAAATTAGATGTCAGCTGTTAAGATTGCTGGACTTTTTTGTAGGTTTATTTATTTTTAATGTGTATATTAAAATATTCTCTTCCATAGATTGTTACATTGGAAACTGAATGATAAAGGAAGATTTCAGCTTCCAGGAATGAGGGACTCCCTAGTGGGAGATAAGCACTCTCACCAAAACCAGTAGTAAAAAAATGTATCTGAAATAAATAAATCAAGTGGTTGAAGAGAAGAGAATCACACACACAAAGGAACGTTCAGCAGTGAAGACCAGAGGGGAAAACTTGGTGAGGTGAGCCAACCTTTATAGACTTTCATTCTGCAGGCATTTGAAAATTCTGGGCATGCATTAGGCAGAATCATGCCCTCTGAAACCTTTGAAAAGGTTTTAAGTTTCCAGGCACAATTAGGTTCCTAGTCAGTTGACCAGGAGAGAGAAAGAGGCCTGTGTTGTATAAGTGAGCCCAATTAAATAACTGAGTCCTTAAAAGCAGAGAAACTTTCCTGATAAGATAAAAAAGGAATGAGAAATAGAAGAGTTAAGAAAGACGGCATGCTGCTGGCTATGAAGAGGGAGTGTAAGTGCCACGGTGAAGAGATTGAAGTGACCTCAAAAACTGAAAGTCTGATAGTCAATTTGACCATGTAGCCCCCAGGAAGGAACCCTGCCCTGGCAACATGTGGATTTTATCCCACTGAGACCTGAGTCAGATTTCTGTCCTGCACAATGGCAAGGTTAGAACTTTGTGCTGACACAAAAGTTGTGGTAATTTTTTTGAGGGGGGGAATAGCAATCTAAAAGACTAAGCAACAGGTAGACGAAATCCAGGTTATTCTACAGGGTACTGTTAATGGTGACAAACCCACAATTTTGAGAGGAACTGGTTCTGCCCCAAGTTTATGTTAACTTTTTCCTCAGACATTGAGAAAGGATGGACAGCAAACATCTGTCAGAAAGTTTCGGGAACACGGACTGCAACAGCACTCTAGTGAGAAAAAGAAAAAAAATGACATTTGGCTTGGCAGTCCTAGAGGACAAGAGGAGAAGGGGCTATAGACTAGGGATAACTGGACTTGTACCAGGCTTAAACTCAGAGAAGCTGCTGGGACTCTGTGTATGTGACCGTTACACATTTGCACTGTCCTCGGGTTTCTTGTGTAATATTTTAAATTGCTACAGTTTTTCTATATAGCAGCGTAGATATGGGCTAATAAGTTGTCTTCCAATTTTCCAATCCTGCCTTCTGCTCTTTCAATTCTGCTCCCTACTGAGTCTAATGATGTTATTAATGTCAAACACTGCATTTTACTTCCTCAAGGTTTAATATGATGCTTTCGTAGTTTCACTTATCTATTGAGATGCTCCTTATTCCCATCTGCTCTGTTCTTTTTACCCTGTTTCCCTTACCAAAGAACTATTTTAAATTATTCTT
>PVKS010053824.1:0-10275 GCA_004027875.1 Aplodontia rufa
TCTGAGTGGAACGGCCCAGCTGACTCAGGTCGTCTCGCCTACTGTCTGCTCTGAAGTGCTCCGGGGAACATCACTTATCTCTCCAACTCTCCACATTGGCTTTACTGACTATTCACCTTGCACTGCAATAGTGCTCTTTATTTAAAAAGCTAAAGTGATTTTGTTCTAAGACCTAATCAATAACAAGGGTGGAAATTCACTTTCGTACATACACACTCTTCATGGTAATAAGAAGTGGATGGGAATAAGGCAGACATTAATAATAGTGAACTAGGGGACGATGTAAATTCATTTACCAAACAGGAATACCTGCTCACGAAGGAGATGCATTACCAGGAGTACAACAAAACAGAATCTGGGGACAGAGTCAGTTCATTCTCCTTGCTTCCTGGAAGAATACAGAACAAATGTCATAGTAATCTTAATCTTCCCAATCTCATGCTTCTGTTTGCCTTTTCTTCTGGACATGGGAATAATTATTGGTTTTCCATGATTAATTAATTGCCATGTTATGTACACATTTAATCCCCATATGTGCATTCTCTAGGAAGTACCTGCATTATTGTGACCCAAAAAAGGACAATCAGAACATTCTCTATTCATAACTTAATTTTTCTGAAGGCAGTTTTGACAATACATATATATCAAAAGCTTTAAAATGGGCATAATCTCTAACTTAGCAATTTCAGTTCTGGGAAATTATTTAATGGGAATGATTAAAATGTTCTAAAACTATATGAACTAGGATGCTATTTATAAGTTGAAATGCCTTAAAGTACTAAAGGGAACTGTAGCACTATTAAACTTGTGTTGTAGGAGAATAATAGTATAGATAACCATTCATGATTAATTAGTGCTCAGTAAAGCAAGTATGCTATGAGGCATTTTTAAAAATGAACCTATTGATTTTAAATCTAGGCTTTACAAATAGTCTAGAAGAAAATAGGCAAAGTATTTAGTGATTTTTCTCTGGGTGAAATTAAAAGAAAACCTTAGTTTTACTTGTGTCTTACGTGGTTTCTGATGATCTGTTATTGTCATTGCAAACACCCAGAAACTGATGCTTTCTTTCCCTTCAGGGTGTTTAGAATGCTGGTCCCACTTCCTAAAATCTTGCTTTGCCTCTTGCCTGTTGAAGATAACCATGTGCTTGTTCTTCATAACTCAGGTTAGACATGATAGAATTTCAGAGTTCTTTACTATGCCCAAACCCTTCTGCATTCAAAACTTCTTACATTTAAAGCACATAAATAACAATTGTTGAACAATCACCACAGGCTAAGCACTGTTCTGAATGTTCTGTGTCTACTCGTTTACTTTTCACAATAGCTGAATGAAGCAGAGAATGATACGTCTCCATTTTACAATAAGCTTATATGTAAGTGCAGCTGAGCTCAGAGATGGAGCAGTTTATCCAAGACCACACAGGTAGTAAATAGCGGGGTGAGAATATTGTGAACCTGTGCAGCTCGACTCTAGAACACACCTGTAACCTTCTCTGACAACCTGCTGTCTACAAACACCTGCCATTCAGCACATCCTACTCTACTTCCTGGCTTGCTTTTGTGTAGTTTGCTCCTCCTGCACCTTGTTCTTCTTGAGCATGACAGTAATAAACATCTTCAGAGACAAATATTTATCTTCAGAGATAAATATTTGCCAAATATATAAAGTCATTGACAAGTCTTACCAGTGCCATTTAAATACTGAATAAGTGTGTTATGATACAGAAGTGGAAGGAAGAAGGGTTGCTGAAGGAAGAAAATGAAGGGATAAAAGAAAGATGAGGAATAGCAATAGTAATAGGAAGAACAGGAGATTATCAGAGGAAAAGATAAAGAGTTTGAGGCTTTGGGGACATACAACCAATAGCCCACTCCTTTTATTTTTCAGAAATTCTGTTTTGTGATTTTCAAGCTTAAAGTGAGAAGACTTTTTAATCAAGAGAAATTTTACACTGATGACTAACATATAAAACAGATTAAGCTGAGGTTGGGAACAGAGTTTGATGTACACCCCTGGTAAATTCTCTGCTTCCCTCAGCCCAGCTGCAGCCCTGAGACATGTATAGAGAATTGTTAGAATTCTCAGAATAGTTTGAAAACCACGGACTTAATTTGCTTGTAGCTAATGGTCACAGATGCGTCTTTGTGAGTAGAACTCTGCTATAGGTTGCGTTGGAATCTGTGATCAGTTTCTGAGAGCTGATTACAAACTACACTAACTCCAAAATTAATCACTAAAATAAAGTTAAATAAAATGAAATGCTAACAGTGACTGATTAAATTTAAGGAATTTCTTTTGGAATATTTTTTTCTATGTGGAATTTATCGGCTGAAAATTTTATTTTACTTGATCTTCAGATGCCTCCTTCTTCTGATAGACATTCACACAGTGAGTCCAGGCAGTACGATTACTTTCAGTTTTTCAAAGTGCTTTAAAATTAGCATTATTTATCTTGACATTTTCTATGGTCATATTGACATACATGAATGCCTCTGAAGACCTCTGGATGGAATAAGAATTGATGGAGGGAGATTTTCCAAAGTTACTAAATTTTCTTCAATGAGTCCTTGTTCAAAACACTGAGAGTCTGACTTTATCCAGCTAAATGCTAATCTAGTCATTGCTATAACAGCAACCATGACAGAATTGCTCCAAATTATTAGCAATCGTACATAAAGTTTTGATCATTGCTATGGTATTTTATTTAAAAGAAAAATTAGCAAAGTTTTACCAAAATTACCAAAGTTTTAAAAAATTACCAAACTAGTGTAATTGCTTACTAGTCTATACATTATTCTATAGCTACTTTTGAGTGAGCAAATGATTTGCAGCTGTAACAGACCTAGGTGGGTCTCTAGAATAATATTTATAGAGGATATGGAAGTTGCAGATGTCTACGTTAGTTTACATATCTGTGTCAGAGGATGTGTAAACTGCCAAACATCTTCTAGGATGGGTGGTTAGCTGATAGGGACTTCATATCACCCACCTAAAAAAGACTCTCCATGAAACCACCTTATGTTCATGTGCTTGCAATTACTGCATTTGCAGAAACATCTGCATTGATGTAACTATGATACTTCAGTTGGAGAACTAATACTTCTATAAATGAAGTGGCCCAGAGTCTTTGTCTTGCCTGAGTTATCAAAGCTGGTAAGAGGCATGATCAGAATTTAAATCAATATATCTGACTCCAAAGTCTTGTGTTCTTGAGTGCTCTGCTAAATGGGCCTTTGCAATGTTCTTTGATTAGAACAGTGTCTTTATTCATTTGTAATTATTCTTCCACATCTGGCACCTCTAAGCATTATTAAAATGTTTGTTTAATGATCTAATAAATGTACAAAAAATGATTATATAACTTGAGTTGTGAATACCCAAATAATATGCCAACTACTTCTTAAAAACATTTGGGCTCTACTCACTTGTCTGCATGTCTACTGTCATCACTAGACCACATAATCATCCATTTTGCCTGTACTCCTTAAAAAAACACCTAATTATTCTTTATAGTTTGGGTCACCTCCAATCTATTCTCATTGCAGCAACTAGTGCTCTCTGATTGCAAAAATTTTCTTCCCTCAGTTTCATAAATTGATCTTTAATGGTTTTCCATTGCTTCTAGAATTGAGTCCTGAATTCTTAACATGGGACACACAACCCATCAGCCCCATATCACACTTGCCATGGGCCTCAGTGGTCCAGCCACTCTGATTTGCCTTCAGTCCCTAGGACTTTTGTCTCTACTCAAAATGCACTTTCCTCTTCTCTCCACACTCCAACCCCAGTAGTGTTTCTTCATCCTTTGGCCCTCAGATCAATTGTCCTTTCCCAGAAAATACTTCTGGGACTCCTCAGAATAGATCAGATTCTTCTAACATTCCCCATCATGGCACCTTGAATTTCTTTTAGCATTCATCACTGTTGTGATATTCGACTCATTTGTTGCCTGCATCTGTCATTCAAATGTCACCTCCACAAGGCAAAGTCTAACCATTTTCCCTAGCTCTTGTGAAGACCGTCAGTATCTGCCCCATCTTAGTCACTTAATAGATTTTTTTATTGTTTTCTATTAAAATTTTTATTAAGGCATTATTGTACAATCATAAATGCATACAAAGTAACAATATGATATACATTTGTTCTTAAACAAGAATTACCCCCATATCACCCATACCCCAGTCTCTTGATCCTTCTAAATTTTACCCCTACAAGCAATACAAATGCTTAGATTGTGAATTTTCCAGAATTAAATGATTGCATAAGTATTATTTAGATTCTCAGGGGGGTAAAGAGTATGCTACATTGTTGATTTTAGCACTTAAATATTTGTTTAAATATATGAATGTGATTGGGATATTGTGAGCCTGGGTGGTTTTTTTTTTTTTTTTTTTAATGTTCTCATTCTCCAGCTTTATGATCATCAAACATTTCTGGGGCAAGTGTTTTGCTCAGAACACTGCTGTTTAGAATAGATTTTAAAATTTCAGCAGTCTGCTGCCAGGGCCTGACTTTAGGGAAGTCCGTAGGGCATGGTTAGAACAAGCAAAGCACACTGTGTTGGGCAGATAATAAAGGGAGGCGACGGTCGGAGAATGACTGGGTCACTGACTGCCTAAGAGCTGCCCTCTTTCTCTTTCCATTACCAACTTCCATTTTCCTTCAAGGGGGAGAAAAGGCAAGTTCAGAATGCAGACATCCTGCCAGCCTGCCTGCTGCAGAGAGCCGCTGATTAAATGTGGAGACGAAACTCCTGTTCTTAGTTTCATCTTCTTGAACCTAATACCAGCTGTGCTACAAGCTGAGTGACTCTGCACCTGCTGGGGAGCCGTTTAACACCTGATGCTATGAAAATGATGGCATTTGCTCCTTCAAGTGAGAGATGATCAGCTCACTAAAGGGAAAGAAAATATATATTTTCACCCTCTGGAGAGTTGAAGGGCCAAGAACAAAAATACAAAGGTGTGCGTGTGTGCTGCTGTGTGGTGCAGCAAAGCTTCCAGAGGAGTTGGTCCTCCTCTCTGGGGACACTCATTTAGAACTCTCACAACTACCCGCAGATGCTGTGTGCACCCCTTCGTGCAAGGTGGGTTGACTGCAGTCTAAAGATCTTGCTCAAACAGGTCCTTACACCTCTTCATCATGCTGCAGCCTGCGGGTAATAAGGAATGGGCAGCTTCCACTGAATCTGCAACTGAGCTGCCCACGCAGCCACATCATGACCTGTACAGGAGTACCTTGGTTACTTTCTATTGTGATGGGCCAGCTGTACAAAGCCATCAATACTTAAGGGTGCAAATATAGTAAGCTGATTCTCTTGACTACTGGGCCAAGCAAACAATAAGCTTACAGCTGTGTCCTTTGCCATCAAGGCAATATGGCTGCCTTCAGTAGAGGGCAAATGTAGTCAACCTGTCATTGTGTTGAAGGGATGTGTCCCCACATTACCTGGCCATCCTTGGCTTGTGGGTGTGGATATTCTTGAGCACAAACCACACATGTCTGGCAGGCCTTGACCAGGGCACTCCATGTTAAAGGCAGGCCCCACTGTTTGAGTACATTCCACATAGTTTTCACACCTGCCTGCTTTAGGCAGTGATACAGCCAATCCGCCAGGTTGGTGGGAGGTTCCTGCTGTAACCACCACACCCTCACCAAAGCATTCACCATTGCCTGGGCTAAACATGGGGTGGGAGGGATGATCAGTAACAGGTCCAATAGTCGCTTCTTGATGGCCTAGATTGGCACAGAACTTGTTCCCAATACACAGCACAACTGTCAGTACATGTCACTTTGGGGCATACTGCATTTGCTACTATCATCCAGCTTAGCTCACTGTTTTGTCCTGCACTGGGACCAAACCAGACAGTGTCTGTTTCTGGCCCCACACACACTGCCATCCACACAGGCAGTTGTCCATGGCTGGAGTTATCAGTGTACCAGATACTGGACAGGATAGGTGCCTTACCTCCAAGGTATGGGCTTGTTTCTGGTTCTCCTACATAGGCAACAGGCCCTAGCACGTCCTGAAATCTTATCTCTGCTGGCTTCTAGCACACTTGGGCTTTCTCTTGGCCCCTGCTGGCTCCTAGCACACCTAAATCAGAAGGCAGGATCAATAACATGTAGCACATGGCTGCCCCTGTCAGTTTCTGGCACCCTTAAATCTCACAAGCTTATTACAAAGTGATCAGGGCCTCTCCTGGCCTATGCCCAAATTATTTTCCGAAGTTCACCAACTTTGCTTGACAAGTAGAATATGGTCACCTTGGTTCCCTGCCAGTGGCTGCCCATGTGAAGCATCAGCTGATGTTTCATTTTCTGTATTTCCACTGGCCAGGCTTGCAGGTGTTAATCTTCCCCCTGCTTGGACTCCATCAGCATTATGGGGAGGCCGAGGGGTATTTTTAAGTTACAGGGTCTCCTCCAGCAACTATGCTCTGGCTTCCAAGGTCTCTTCCTTGTCTTGCAACTCCCTCATCTTGGCAATCTCTGGAAAGGCTGCATCAGTTTTTGTTCTCAAAGCTATAGAAAACAATTGCCCCAGCCCCAGTGACTGTGGGTGCAGCTCCTCAGGCTGTTTCTCCGTCTTGTCTGCATCACTGAGGTCACTTTTCCCCTTAGCTGTGGGCTGGTGCTTGGGGTCCACTGCCCAGTTCACAGTTTACTCTGCTGGGTCCATGTTCACCACATGGCAATCAGAGGTGCCTGTCCTCACAGTGAACCTATCCATTGTATTCCTACTCCATACAGGAGTCCATGCTAATATGACCTTGGTGCTCGAGTGCTACATGCTGCTTGGTGGCCACAGGTCCCCGCTTCCACCGGGGTCATGCATCTGTTCCCTGTCCTGTTGACTGTGCCAACTATAGAGTAGAGGACATGGCTCAAGCCTGAGGTCCAAGGTTTGAGGATTGGAAGTTGAAAAAAAGCATGGTGGGAATATTGTCATCCTATATCTGGAGGCATAGCTATTAGCCTGCCCCAACAACATCCAGGTATACCAGCCAAACAAATTTACAGAAGCCAGATGCTCCCTGGCAAAATCTAGGTGGTCAATAAGTTTTTAAGAATGATAATTTCCAATACAGCATAAATTTGGTTTGTACCTGATGGATCATTGTATGCCTTTTTTTTAAAGAGAGAGGAGAGAGAGAGGAGAGAGAGAGAGAGAGAATCAATTTTATTTAGAATTTCATGTGGCTTTCATTGCTCTGACACTTTGTTGTATACGTGGTGCTGGGGTTCTAACTGCCTCCTTGTGCATGCCAGGCAAGTGCTGTAACCACTGAGCAACCACTCCAGTGCCCACCTTTTTCTTTTTTAATTAGAGCATTACAGTTACTCATAAAGTTGAGTTCATTTTGAGAAAATCATACATGCATGGAATTTGATTTACTCCATTTCAGTTCCTGTCACTCCATTTTCCTTCCTCCTACTCTACTGATCTTCCTTTCGCTCATTTATTTATTTTTGATTGGTGCTTTACACATATATAGAAAGGTGGGATCACTGGCATACTTATGTATGAACATAGCATGATTTTGTTAGATTCATTCTGCATTTCTTCCCCATCACCATCCCTCCTCCCTCCCTCTCCATTTCTTTTTTCTACTTCACTGATCTGTCATATATCTTTATGATAGATAAACCTTTTCCACTTACTTTGCTCTAGCTTCCACATATGAGAGAAAACTTTTTATTTTGGTACCAGGGGTTGAACCCAGGGGTACTTTGCCACTGAACTACATCACCATCCCTTTTTATTTTTAATTTGAAACAGGGCCCTGCTAAATTGCTGAGGTTGGCCTTGAGCTTGTGATCCTGTTGGCGTTGCCTTCCTAGCTACTGCAATTACAGGTGTGCACCACTATGCCCAGTGAAAGAAAGCATTTGATCCTTGATTTTCTGAGTTTGGCTTATTTCACTTAGCATGATGTTTCCGTTTCCATGCATCTAAAGGCAACAGCTATAATTTCATTCTTCTTTATGGCTCAGTAAAACTCCTGGGCTGGGTCTGTAATTTGGCTACTGTGAATAGTGCTGCTATAAACATTGAAGTGGATGTATCACTATAGTATGCTGATTTTAGTTCTTTTGGATAAATATCTAGAAGTGGGATAGCTGTGTCATAGAGTGGTTGCATTCCTAGTTTTCGAGGAATCTCCATACTGCTTTCCAGAGTGGTTGTACTAATTTCCAGTCTCACTAACAATGTATGAATGTACCTGCCCCCCACATCTCATCAGCATTATTATTATTTGTGTTCCTTTTCTTAGAAGCTCATTTTTTTCCTAAGAGAGAGAGGGAATAAATTTTATTTATTTTTTTCATCTGGTTTTGTTTTTATGTCTCTTAGTTGTGTATGTGGTACTGGAGTTAAAACCTGGGTCCTTGCACATGCCAGGCAAGCACTCTATGACTGAGCTACTGCTCCAGCCCTATTACTTATATTCTTGATAATTACCATTCTGACTTGGGTGAGATGAAATTTTAGTGTAGTTTTGATTTGCATTTCCCTGATTGCTTGAAATGTTGAATATTTTTCATACATTTGCTGGCCATTTGTGTTTCATCTTTTGAGAAATGTCTGTTTAGATATTTTGCCCATTTATTGATTGGATTTTTAGGGGGTGATAAGCTTTTTTAGTTTTTTATACTGTGGCTAGGAATAGTTGGAAAAGATCTTCTTCCATTCTGTTGGCTCTCTCTTTACTTCCTTAATCTTTTCTTTTACTTGCAGAAGCTTTTAAATTTAATGCCATTCCACTTTTGATTCTTGACTTTATTTCTTGAACTTTAGGGGTCTTACCAAGGAAGTTGATGCCTGCACCAATATCATGGAGTCCTCCTTTTTTTTTTATTTCTTTGAGAGGAGAAAAACAAACAGGTGACTGTGCCTGTCTTAGGTGTCTCCATTCACACCTCCGCTTCTTACCCGTCATTGGAATTAGGTGTAGCGTAAGGCACCCTTCCTGTCTTAGGTTGATAAGGGGGTTGAAGAGACTTACCCATCATTGACTACCAGCCCCTTGAGCCTGAGCCATTCATGTTGTTGCTGACTCGTTGTCATCAACTCTGGGGGCAGCATAAGCTTGCTTGATCCCTTCCATGCCTTTTTACCGCAAGACCAATCACAAAGCACATAATAATGATGACACTGGCCACTCTTCCCTAGGACTTAGCCATATTGCTCAGGTAGCCAAAACTCAGTCCAGGCAGGTTATGAACACACACAGAGCCAATGTCCACCAAAATGTCCATTTGATCTTGCAGTAGATAAACTTGTTGGTTAGGTCAATAGTCCAATGCACAGGTGTAAGAGGCCGCCACTGCTACAGTCACCGCAGCTAAGATGTCAAAGTCTTTCTAATTATGCTGAAGCAGGACCAGCAGGTTTTCTTCCCCGATCTGTATCTCCTTTTATTTTTTCTCCCTAAGGCTCTGAAAAACAACTTAAAAACCTCTGTGTAAACACATTCTAACTCACCCTGAGTTTTTACAAACAGCAAAAAGATGATTCTGGGGCAACTAATGAAATGGGGTAAAAACCAGACCCCCAACAATTTTCCCCTATATATATTTTTAAGTCCACAATGCCTGAAACACTCAATATTTATAGAACATTCTATTGGTTAACCACCGAGAAAACAAACTTATCTTTATTTTTATGTCTAAATGATTTAGCTTGAATTTCTTTTTAATGTACTTAAGTCATGTGAATTAAAAGTCATTTGGATCCATTTTCTTTTCTTTTTTTCCTTTTCCAACTCTAATTTATGAGTGCTCATCTACACATGAACACAAACACACAGGAAAATCACAAAGACACTCAGAACAAATTTTTGCCAACAAAACACAGGACGTCCTACCCTAGCTCTAAGCTAGTGCTTCCTCTCCTCACGGAAGCCCAATGCTAACCTCGAGGTTCCTACTTTTTAGATTGCAGCTTTTGAATTTTTCCTACCCTAGCTCTAAGCTAGTGCTTCCTCTCCTCACGGGAGCCCAGTGCTATTCACTTCAGCACTCTACAGAGTTCTTGTCCATCTCTAACAACTTACCTTGCCTTAGCCACTTACCACTGTTTTCGGAGGTGCCCCGTACGGGCCACCATTTATCCGGTCCTGGCTGGCAGGAACCAGACGGCTCTCATTCGGCGTTTGACTGAAATTAAAATAGACCCACTGGTCTTAAGTTCTCTAAGCACTTTATTTCTCCCTTTACCGCGGCTAAAGGACTCCAAGCGCTTCCCGCCTTCCCTCTTTTTGA
>PVKS010053825.1:0-10275 GCA_004027875.1 Aplodontia rufa
TTTGTAATCCCAGTAGCTTGGAGGCTGAGATAGGAGGATCACAAGTTTAAAGCTAGCCTCAGCAATTTAGTGAGGCCCTAAGCAATTTAGCAAAACTGTCTCAAAATAAAAAAATAAAAAGGGCTAGGGATGTGACTTTGGTTAAGTGCCCCTGGGTTCAATACCTGGAACCAGAAAAAAATAGCTGTACTTTTTCTTTGTAGAAGGCCCCTTTCATATACCTACCAGGGATTATCATAGAGTTTCCTCCTAGAAGTCTTAGCGTTGTGGCTGAGATGATGTATAAGTATACAGATGCAAAAATACACTGTCTCATGAACATTGATGAAGTTGGGGTTCTGTTCTAGAGACCAGTCTCTTCTCCACTGTAACCTGGATATAGTTTGAATTTAGGAGTGTTAAGGTGGGAGAGGGTATTGTGCTTACTGTTGTCAGAAGTATAAGATAGATCCTAAATTATGGTAAAAGGTAACATTAAGTGTTGTATTTTCCAAGAGATTTCTTTCTATTCCTTAAGGTGGCAGTGGCAGAGGTCTGATTGATCCCCATATCTAGGGGAAAGCTGAGCATTACATTTTGTTTTTATTCCACCAATGTTTTGTACATGGCAAGTAGGAGAAAGTAGTTGAGGTTACAAAAATGAATAAGACATCATTCTTGTCATTGGGACTTTCATACTAAATAAAGGAGAGAGACAAGAATATATGATTATGGTTCGGTGTGGAAATGAAACAGCAGAGATGGGTCATGGTTTGCTCAGCTAGTGCTTACCATCTCCTTTTCAACTCCATGTTCAGCCCTTTCCCTCACTGAGCGAAGAAAGGAGTATTTACACCATGGAAATTGGCAAAGACTACAACGAGCCTTGGTATTTATTTATTTTGAGGGCTGATTGTTAAGACATTTTCTGCACACCACTGGGTGTGTAGAAGTTGCTTTATGAGCACATAAGGAAGGAAAACATTAATTTTTCTTGGGGTACCAGGGGAATCCACTGATGTTGACATTTGAGATTATAGAACGATGGGAGAATGGGTCAAAGGAGAAGAAAAGTGGCAGAAGCTTTGAAAGAGCACCATTCTTGAGAGAGAAAATCATAGCATATATATATATATATATAATCTTTGAAGTGATGACAACACACAATTGTGAGACGCTTCTGTTACATAACTAGGTGTGTGGTGAGTTATAATTTCAGTAGAGTTTAATGGCAGCAACCCAGGTAACTTTCTGTGTTCTGGGGCTGTAGCATGTCTACAGCATGGAGGTGCAATCTCTCTCTCAAAGTGAATCAGAGACATTCAGCAGTGGGATAAAATGTTGTTTCTCAGGCTCCTCTTCAAACCTACCAAGATTCCTTTGGAGTAGGGGCCTGAGGATTTGCACATGTAAGTCTCTTCAGAAATTTCCTTGTACACTCAAGTTCAAGAATTAATCTTTCAAAGCATGAGTTTGCTACTCAGGGGATATTTTGTAAAGTCTGGAGACATTATTGATCATCCTGACTGTCAAGGTTCTACTGGCATCTGGTGTGCAGAGTTTAGAGATGCTGCTAAACACTGGATAGTGCACAGAGCTGCCCCACAATTACTGACCCAGATGTCAGTACTTCCAAGGTTCAAAAGCACTTTTCTAGGTGTTAGTGAAGGGCTCTGAAGTAAGTTTGAAAAGTGGACTGAGGTCAGATTGTATCATTAGGTAGACTGACACGGCTCATATGGGGGGCTGGGATGGGTTTATGGACCTCCAGGCTCAGATAGCAGGATGCCAAATTTTCATAGAATTGTGTCAAGCTTAGCTGGAAATGGTGCAAGCTTGTAATGTGCACACTTGTAATCCCAGCAACTTGGGAGGCTGAGGCAGGAGGATTACAAGTTCAAAGCCAGCCTCAGCAAATTAGCAAGTCCCTAAGCAATTTAGCAACACCCTGTCTCAAAATAAAAAAATTAAAAAGGGTTTGGGATGTGGCTCAATGGTCCAATCCCCAGTAAATCCCCTTCCCCAAGAAAGAAGGTGAAAAAAGGACCAAGCTGGCATATATCACTCATGCAAAAGACACTCCTGAAGCTAGCGACTCACTATTTACTGTTGTTTTTTCCTTGAATACCAAAATACATAAAATATTTATTAAGTTATCCTCATAATATTGTGGTCACTCTTTGGGGGGAAATAGTGCTTGATTTACAGAAAGTTGTCTTTGGTCAACTTGAACTTTTGGAAATTCTTTTTGAGTTTGGGTTGAAGATTCTCAGAAGCTGTTGGTTCTCCTGTCATCCCATTGAGATGATGTCCCAGCTTGTCCCTGTTAGTAAGCTCAGCAGATCAACCTTGTAGGTAAGGCCAACCATACTGAAAGGTAGATTGCTTATTTTAATATTTTTCAATATTTGATTAAAATGTCTGATGTTTTTAGCAGCAAAATACAAGTCAGCCATATTAGATGGCATTAACGCTTCTTTAATGTTGTTTAGAAAAGTGAGCATTTATTGTTCTATTGAGATTTTTATCTGAAATTATATCTTGGGTCCTCAGTGATAAAGATTCTTGTTCATTTGCTGTATTTCAAAATATTTGTATGCACAGTCCCATTAAGATTTGTTTTACATAGACAGGATCTACAGTTTCTATGGAGATGAGGTGAGTAACAGCTTCTTCGAGCGCTTGTTTTAGCTAAATTATTACACGTAACAATTTGGTTTCCTCCCCAATGTCTTTGCAGAAGTATGTATCCAGTGCAAGATACTCTGAAAAATACCCTTGGGTCCTGAGTGTTGAACTTTTCTGGCTGAAATAATTTTGCACCTTCCAAATGTTTTAATGCTTTTAGGGAGTTCTTAAAAACGCAAGGATTTAAAGCCTGAAGCTAGTTATGCTTTGAGCAGACACAGGGCTGTTAGATAATAGGACTCATCCTTTACTTTGGGAGCTCTGGGCACTGTTTCCAGCTGCTTCCAGTCATTTGACTCCTGAAAGCTCCCCTAATCCTCGCGGAGGCAGCCTCCCCGGCTCCCAGGACCACCCCCTGCTCCTGATTGGCGAGGCTCCTCCAAGGCCCGAGCCAGCCGCCTACGAAGTCCCTGAGAACTGATTTGAAATAAGAGCCAGGCGGTCCTCGCTTCCCTGCGCCCGACTTTTCATAGGCTGGGAAAGAAAAGGTTGAGAAACTTGACATTGTCTTGGGCAGAGTGCGTGTAGCAACAGATCAAAGAAAAAGAGGACGAAAAACGTGCTCTTTTCTGCCTGTGGATTTCACCGAGTTGCTTTTGTCTCGCGGGCTCCTGTTGGCTTTAGTGTCTGCACTCGGAAGGCTTCGGAGTGCGCTTCCATGCAGCCCGCTCCCTGCCGGATGGGTCATGGAATTCTAAACATGAGGCAGGTAAGACTGGCGGCTGCGCTGGCTGGCGCCGGAGAGGGAGGGCGCAGCGCGGGATCCTAGTGACCTGTTACTCCCTAGAGCTTGAGGAGTTAGCAGATGCCTGCCCGAGGAAAGGCGGAGATGTATTTTCCTAAGGCGACCGGACAAGCCAGATTATCTGTGGACCCCCCACCACGCGTCCTCGACACCAGTCCCCACTTTTGCCTCTGATGGTGGATGATGATGTCAGGCACACATTGTAAAGGGCTCAAAACGGTTTGTAGAATCAGCAAATCCACTCCAGTTTACAGCCCCTGATATGTATTGTGCAGTATCGACCACTAGCTTTTAGCGTCTACCCGGTGCTTTGAGTTAGTATAAAGACAGCTGAATATCCTGAAAAAGAATTACACGGGGCCTCTTATCTCATTTTGGCTTCCCGTTCTAAACACTTGGTGTGTTTATGACTGAGAAGGCGGAACCAGTTCCAATCGAACACACAGTCCTTCCAGAAAAAAATGCAGATTTGTTTGTTCTGTTCTAGCAGTTTGGGTACTGTATTGCTTCTGGACGTGAATATACAGCCTTGAAAGTAATGAGCGGAGAAAGGGCTTGGGGATTACTTAAATGAGTCTTTGAAAAGAATTCTAAACCAGCAGTTTCTTCCATCGCTCTGGGGCATGATGATAAAATTCCTTATCAGCCCAGGCAGAGGTTTATAGCTTTGCCGTTTAGAAAAAAAAGAGTGGATTAGGAAGCCAAGAAGAGGGTGTAATTTACAACTCTATCAAAGTTTTGGATAAATCTTATGTCAATATTTAAATATCAAGATCAATACTCATATAAGAAGACAACACTGGAAAGCCGTACCAGTAGACTGAGAAGGGCCAAGATTACAGAAGAGTAAGATTACTTTGTCCTGCGCTGATAAATGTGGGTGGGAAAGTTTTAGCATCTCTATTGCCACCAGGAGAGCTCCTCACTTTTTTCTTCCGAATGGCCTGGGCACTTGCCACCCTGCATGCCCACTTTGGTGAAAGTGAACCTTTACTATTAGTGGCTGCAGCAAGGCTTTTGAAGTTCCCCTTTCCTGCTGCTTGGGGCAGTGAAACAGAGGTCCCTCAGAGTGGCTGGGGGCAGAGACCCTCAGCGTTCTTGTCGCTCTGCTTGCTCTCTAAGCAAGCATGCTTGGCAAGTTTCAGTGAGTGCAGACAAGCACATGCAGTGCCTTGTGCTTTCAATGAATTGCGTTTGCCTTGCTGGAGACTGAGAGGAGGCTGGTTTTCCTTAAGTTTTACAACCTCACTATCCAAGCTCATTCTTTTAATGTCTAGTAATCAGATGCATTGGGGAAAAGGAGTGAGAAAGCAAACTGGAAAAGATTGAAGAGGAAAAAGAGGAAAGCAAAAACATTTTGACAAAGGTCCTAAGCCAGAACAAAGAAGTCATTTGATCCTGTGTAGAGCCACCTGTCCTCTTCTTGGTGGTATCTGAGCTCAATTTCCAGAATCCCTGTGCCCACACAGTTCCTCTGGAATGATTGCATTCCCTGTGCCTGATGCCCAAGCTTGGGATAGTTTTTCCCATGCGTAGCTGTGGCATTCATGTGAGGTTGGAAAACAGCCCAGTATTCAAGTTGTAAGGGTGCAAATACACATGTAGTATTCTTTATTTATTTAATGAATGGACAACTTTTTACACCAAATTTCTGTACACCTAATTTTGTGTTTTGCCTTGAAAAGAGGGTGGGATGGGGTAATGGAAAAGAGGAAGAGGATCTTTGTTCATCCAAGAAACCCAGATAGTTCCAGCAAAAGAATGTAGGGACGAGTGAGATGGTGGTGGCATTATTGCATGGGCTGATCCCAGATTTATTCTTGTTTCTTATGGGAGAAACCTGACTGCTGCATTCAGGCAGGGTGAATCGCACCCACCAGCCAATTTGTCATCCCAGCCCAGTAACCCCAGCTGGATTTGCAGGGTTAACTTTCAAACCGACCCATGTGTCATCAGCTCAGCAATGAAATTCAATCTTTTTGTTGATGAATGATCCGTCCCTAGGGCTGCACAAATGCTGAACAGTGGTGTGGCAGCCCAGAAAAGACCCCTGCCATTGACTAACCAGAAACTCAAGGTAGCCAGAAATTGCCAACTGAGTTAGAAAGCTGCCTGGCTAGTTATAAGGTTCAGAAGGGTTTGGGATTCTGCCAGACTGGCAGAAAAGGAACTGTGTAGGACAGAATTTTTAAGGGTTGGTCAGGCCACACTGAGAGCAAAAAAAGTGTAATTCTGACTTGCCTACTTTTAAAGCATGTGCCAACCTTTCTCTGCACTCTAATTGTAAATGGGAAACTTTCCTGAACCTTCCTTGAGAAGGAATTTGCTATGTTCCCAGGCAAAAGGAAAGGCATGGCCACCTGTTCTAGAAGCCCAGCCAAAAACAACAGGTTTGTCTGTGGCATTCCCACAACTGCAGATATCCTCCCCAAATAGTGAGCTACTTATTGTCCCTACACAGGCAAGGAACAAATATTTCATTCTCAAGCTGGGGAAAAATTGGATTTCTCCTGACAAAATTGTCTACCAGACATATTTTGTGCTTTTAAAACCCTTATAACTTTAGAAAAAACTCTGAGAGAAGGTGAAGGCTGTATTTCTGATTCACTGAAATGAGTCAAATAGCTGCTAAATTCTTGCAAGGCTAGGATGCTGCTGTTCTAAGGAGGCTGTGGCTCAGTTTGATTAGCCCCTTTTGCCTTCTTTAGATTGGAATTAAAATGCCCAAGGACATCTGGCTTAATAATGGAAGTCTTCGTATTAATCTTTCCTCGGAGGATTAGAAAGCCCTTTACAAACATGATCTATTTATTCTCTGTCACATCCCCAGGAGAAAATGAAGGGCAGTTTGATCCTCATTGAATAAATGGTGAGGCGATGGCACAGAAAGGTTAAGTATAAAGAGACACAGCAAGTTAGGGGCAGTGCTGCAGAGAATGTTCACCCACCCAGAAAAGACTACCTGTGCAGGGTTAGGATCTCAAAAGGCATTCTAGGGACACAAACAGAACCTCTCCTGCAACGTCCTTTTTCTTATCATTCTACAACCAGTAAGTGGTGTCCCAAGTATGTTGTATGGTTTGCTTCATTTGAAAGTCCAGCCTTTAAAAGTTCAAAAGGCATTTTTGTTCTCATTTGTTCCAACACTGAGATCAGTCTGCTTTTATGACATCTAATAGAAAGATATTATAACTAGGATTTTAAATATGCATCTGAGAAATGTTTCCTTTCACCAGATGTTTTAAGTTTTTGTTTGCACGTGGTTTAGAGAACTCATTGTCTTCAATGTTTGCTAAAATTTTAATTTCTTCCTTGCTATCTCTCTTTTAAGAATATTATACTTGTAGGACCTGCTGTAAATTTGAACACCCTTATTGGTGGTTTTGAAAAAAAATTTTGAGTTGGCTTTGCCTTGCCATTTGCTATGACTTGGACTAGTGCTCATAGCTTGCCTGGCTGTGGACTGCTCGGGCTATAAGCAAATCCCTTAATTGGTAGTTGTATGTTATCCACAGACATTCCAGCAAGTTTTAAGGCTAAATATGTATGTGGATGTCTCCTGGCTTTGATCCCTTGTGTGGTAAATAGACATCCAAGGTAGCTATGGCAACCTGGGTTGTGCGTTGGTGAAAGGAGGAATTTGGTCATTGGACAAAGAGTAATCTATTTGATTAGAAAAAGATGGAGTCAAATCCGGATTGTTTTGACCCACATGATTTGAGGATCCTGGTTCATCCAAATCATTTGTATCTTTCTTGATAGGCAAAAAGAATTAATGACTGACCACATGAGAGTATTTTGCAGATGTAATTTAAATTCTTTTTAATCAAGTGATTGCTACTTTCCAAAAGCAACTTATGAAAGGAATGTCCAACATATTATATCAATGTTGTCAATATGCCTGTTATACTTAGTGTGGGTGCTGTTATTTTTAGAACTTGATGGGACTTCAAAAGAAAGACAGGATCTGATTGGAGGCGTGCATTTCAGCTATTCACCTGCAGGGGTCAGGCTTGATGTTTCCTTGATGGAAGACCAGGCAGTGGGCGCCACTGCAGGGAGCCCCAGGCAGAGCCAGAGAATTACTCTGCTTATTTGGAAGATTAGTTAGCAATTCTTTAATCTCCTGACCAGAGCGACTATGAAAACGAATTCATTTAAAAATACAAAAGCACAGTGATTACAAATACACTGTGATTAAACAAGGGTAATAAAGCCAGGTCAAACAGGAATCTAATCTCCACTTAGATATAGGGCAGTTTATTGGGAAGGTTCTGGCCCATTATCAACTCCTTTTATTTCACACCAAGCACAACTCAGGTGTTTTGTTCTACAATATTATTTGCCTGGTTTTATGACCTGGCATGTTCTAGAAACTTCTTTAAACTGAAGGATACAATATTAGGACCTGTATGGATAAGCAAGATTTTCTTTTTCCTCCAGACAAAAACATTCATTGACACATTTTGAGGTCTCAGAAGGCTGTGTCAAGGAGCTCAAACAATTGAAGCAACACACACACACACATACACATACACACACGCATTCTTTCTCTTTCTGCCTATAAAGGACTTTTCTAAAGGAAAAAAAAAGAACAGCAACAACAAAACCATTAAAACCTACCTACTTTGTGCTTTCAAAGAGAGATTCTGAATTTTAAAAAAAGGCAAAAAACAGGGAAGGGGTGCTAATCAACTGTAATTAATACAAACAGATAGCAAAGGTTTCATATTCAGTCAGTAGTTTATGGTGAGTACAATATCAAGACTCTCCTTTATTCCTTATGTTGCTCAACTTTTACTGAGTACTTATGGAATTCATATTCAGTAATTCATTCAGTAAAGCTACAAGATGATTATTATATGCCAGGAGAAGTTTGGGCTCCAACATGATTTTGATATGGTCCCTGCCCTTGAAGAATTTCAATCTTGTGTGTAGTTTATTGTTCCAGTAGCACAATGTGGGTTATGACATGGGCCAAATGGCTGCTCATTAATATCTATATTTGTAAGGGGAGGAATTCGCTTCAGAATTGATAGTATCCAAAACTTTACTGAGCTTAGGGGATTTGACAAATGATTTAAAAATTGGGAAATTTAATTCATTTTTATCTACATATCCATTTGTAGAAATTAATAATTTCCTTGGTACAATAAATTCATCACAGTTATTAAATATGCAATCCCCAATCTAGAAATGCCTTATGTTCTATTATTTATGTATTTAAATTTTTATTATTTGATTTTAGATTAGATTTAAAGTTTAATTTTTTTTTGGTACTGAGGATTGAACCCAGGAGTGCTTAACCTCTGAGCCAAATCCTCAGTCCTTTTTATTTATTTATTTATTTATATTTAAGAGAGAGAGAACGAAGATGAAGAAGAGAGAGCGAGAAAGAGAGAAGCAATTTTATTTAGATTTTCATCTGAATTTTTTCCCCAGTACCACCTCCCCCAAAAAACTTGAAAAATAATCAATCTGATCAATGTAAGATTAAGTTCTGAGTATTAGAGAATGCTGCCATGCTGTATAGGTTGGAAGCATAGAATAAAAAAAAGAGTTGTCATACTATTAGTAACATGCCAGTTTGGGCAAGATACACACACACACACACACACGTACACACACATACATACACACTAAGCCACATCTTCAGGCCTTTTATTCATTTATTTATTTTGAGAGAGGGCCTCCCTAAGTTGCTGAGGATGGCTTTGAACTTGTGATCCTCCTGTCTCATCCTCCCAAGCTTCAGGTGTGAGCCACTGCACCTGGCTAGTTTTGGCAATATTTGAAATAGTTAAGTTTACACTCATTTTTACATTTCCTTCTTCATCCTTCTAATATCTTGTTACCCCTAAGACCTCTCCCCTAGGCCTGTCCTAATACATGGTAAATTCATAATTGCCCATCTTTCCACCCTCCCCTCCCCCACTTTCAAACCACACTCCTGTTTTCTGGAGACAAAAGTCTCCACATGTTGGGAGAGAAGCCATACGGAGGATCTAAAGCCATCTTAGCCCTTTAACCCTCACAAGGAATCTTTAATTGGGGAAATTCAAGCACTGAAGTCTGGAGCTGCAAAAGACATGATTGCCTTTTCAGGGACAATATTTGGGGGCCAGTTTGAACTTTAGTCAGAAAGGTCTTGGTGGCGTGTCTGCCTGTGAGTCAAACCTCTTCATTTATTCTTTTTAGCATCTTGCCAGAACTTCAGGACTCACTGGCGTCTTTGTGAGTGACAGCCAGGGAACCACAGGGGGCCAAGTGAGAGGGAATTGGTGGCATCTGTGGGTTTCGGCTGTTTGCAAGTACACACTTTGTATGCTGAGCTCTATCGATTTGGATTAGAATAAATGGCAGGCAGGAAATAGCTACAGAGTCGTCTTATCCACACCAGCAGTTGAGATGATATATGTATTTCCCCTTAACCATTTGTTTGCCTATTTTGGGATTGAGTTACTAGAGACAAGAGTTGCACCTTAATTACCTCTGCATTCCCAGAACCAATCACAGTATCTGAAATATAATAAGAATCATTAAATGTTTTATAGGCATATGTTGGGTAAATTTTTAGTAGGAAAGAGAATACTCTCTAAACTCAGAGACCATGAAGAAGAAAGGATATTAGAAAGTCGAGGGGAAGCAAGGACTAATTGATATCAGAGAAAATAAAATGATGTAATTTCTTAATCATTGGATTGTATTCTGGGTAAGGAGCTAACCCAGAACTTGGCTTATCATCTGCTCCACGGGACTGCAGAAATGATTATGTTAGGACAACTGCCCTCCAATGGTTCAGAGATTAATACCAAGATGGCATCTGCTGCTTGTTCTCATTAAGTCCAGCCTCATATTTTAGG
>PVKS010053826.1:0-10274 GCA_004027875.1 Aplodontia rufa
TGGTCATCCACCTGCAGAAAGTTGAAATTAGACCCATATCTTTCTCCTTGCACAAGAATCAAATCAAAATGGATCAAGGAGCTTGGTATTAAACCAGCTACGTTGCAACTGATAGAAGAAAAAATTGGTCCAACACTTCAACATTTGGGAGTAGGCAAAGACTTTCTCAACAGGTCTCCGAAAGTGAAGGAAGTAAAGTAAAAAATCAGTGAATGGGATGCCATAAAGCTAAAAAGCCTTTGTACCGCCAAGGAAACAATCAAAAGAGTCAAGAGGTTTCCTACGGTAATGGAGAGAATCATGGACTATGATTCCTCTGACAAGGGTCTCATATCCAGAATCTACAAAATCCTCAAAAATCTCAAATACAAAAACACTAACTGCCCTATTAATAAATGGGCGAAAGAGCTAAATAGAAACTTCTCACCAGAGGACATTGATCAAGCCAATGAATACATGAGAAAGTGCTCTAAATCTCTAGTAGTCAGAGAAATGCAAATGAAAACCACATTAAGATATCACCTTATGCCAGTCAGAATGGCAAAGATGAAGAAAATAAACAATAATAGATGCTGGAGGGGCTGTGGAGAGATAGGCACACTAACACACTGTTGGTGGAGCTGCAGACTGGTACAGCCTCTCTGGAATGCAGTGTGGAGAATCCTTTAAAAACTAGGGATGAGCCCACCATACGACCCTGCTATTCCACTCCTGGGAATCTTTCCAGGGGATTTAGAATCAGCACATTATAGTGACACAGCAATATCTATGTTCATATCAGCTCAATTTACTATTGCTAGGCTATGGAAACAACCCAGATGTCCCTCACTGGATGAATGGATCCAAAAACTGTGGTACATTTATACCATGGAATTTTACAGAGCAATTAGAAACAATGATATTGCAGTCTTTGAAGGTAAATGGATGGCTATGGAAGAGATCATGATGAGTAAAATCAGCTTAACCCAGAGATCTAAGGGTCGATTGTCTCCACTCATCTATGGAGGTTGGGACTAGACCCTGGACAATGAGAAAGTTGGTCTATTCTCATGTGTTAAATCCAGATAAGATGTAATGCTATACAACATAATCCTTTTTTAGAGATATGGGGGAAGGGGAAGGGAGGGATAAGGGTGGGTAATTGGGGGGGCACTCCTGGGAGTAATTGTAATATCCAGAATCTATACACATTTTATATTATTTTGTTAAAAACTTGTATGGTTGTTCAAAAATAAAAAATTTTAAAAAATTAAAAATAAATTTAAAAAATGGAGGAATTGGGCTGGAGTGGTGGCTCGGCAGTTATGGCACTCGCCCAGCACACACAAGTACGTGGGTTCAAACCCCAGCATCACATACATAACTGTCAGAGCAATGAAAACCAAGTGAAAAACTCAATAAAAATTGATTTTCTCTCTCTCTCTCACTGTCCTACTCTTTTAAAAAAATGGAGGAATCCAGTAAGTTACAAGACATAAAAATAACAAATATATATTATACATGTACACATATATATAAATAATAACCAGTCAGAAAACATAATGGTAAAGAAATCCCATTTATAATAAGAACTTAAAACACATCAGAACAAATTTAATAATAAATGTATAAAACCTACAGAAAAACATAAAGCACATATGAGTAGAATTGAAGAAAGGAATATATTCCTTGCTTTTCAATGGCTTGATGTAACATTATAAAGTATTCAGTTTTCTTTTTTCTTTAAATTAAAAAACAGTAAACAATAAAAATACAAACACAATTTTTTTCTAGAACCAAAAAGTTGACACTAAACTTACGTAGAAATAGGTGTTTATTTCCACTCAGATATAAATACATATCATAGAATTCCAGTAATCAAACCAGTGAATAACCAAACATCCAGCAGATTGCGACAGAAAACCCACAAGTTGTCCCAAACGCAAAATTGCAGTACAAGAATCTCTATGTATTAGTCCCAAACCCAAAACTACTAATAAAGTATAAAAACAATCATAATGAACCATTTTGTAACTCTTGATCCTGCTCAGACAGTTAGGAAAACCAGGTGTACCTAATGAAGACAGAGCTCTTTGGTAACGGTGACAAGCACGACCCGCTTACCTTCCCCATCACTCAATACCACTACGTCTGTTTGAATAGCAGCCTATGCTTCCAGAGTTGCTACCTGGTGTTATAGAGGGTCATTGGTTGTTGTCCTGCAAATACTTGCGACTGTGTGTTTTGGTTCATTTGGTGGATCTCTGAGAGAATGTATACATAGCTACCTTGCTTTTGGCCGTGGAGGTTGCAGTGATCTCCCCCAGAGGTGTTTATCAGGAGATTTAAAGAGACAGCTACATTTCCACTTTCCTCCCCTTTAATCCCCTTATAGAGCCAGGCATTTAAGGTAATTTTTGTCATGTCACTGACAAGCGGAAACTTTAAACACCAAACATAAAAAGAAATACTCACTTTGCAAAGATAGTTTGGAAAAGTCACAAAAGAACAGTTCCATTCCAAAACAAGCAGAAATATTAACATTGCATGAAAATACAGTGTTATTCTTGTAGAATTTACAAAATATAAGAAAGAGTTCTTAACAAAAAAAATTGCACATCATACATTAAAATGGAAAAGATAGACCCTTATTCACAGTAAAAGAAAGAAACAGAAATCATCCCTGAGGAAGTGCAGACATTCGAATTACTGGTCAAGGGAGTAAGAAAACTATCTTAAAATTATGAACTGAGGAAAAACACAAAGAAAGTACTAAAGGAAATCAGAAAAATTATGTGAACAAAATGAGAAAATCAAATAAGTACATATCAATTAGAGAAAACAAGCAGAATTTATGGAGATGATAAGGACAATAACTAAAACTTAAAATTGACTAGAGATGCTCAACTGCACATATGAGCAAGTGAAAGACGAGCTCAGCAAACCTGACCACAGCACAATGAGATTTAGAGTGGAAATAGATAAATGTTCTTAATTGAATGATAATAAAAATAAATTCAATCCAAATATATGGAATGTACGGAGGGAAATTTTTCATTTTAAACACTTGCAATATAAAAAGCTCCGATCCTGAAGCAAATATTTACATAAGAAGTAAGTTTCTCAAACTCCTGTTTTCTGTATCCAGCCAGAATACAAACAATGACACTTAATTTGCATCTCTAATGAGAACCTCTGAGGAATCAGCTCTAGGGAATCATCAACTTGGCAAATGATCTTCATGGAAAACCCAGTCTCCAGGGATGGAAGATCAATTTACTTGCTCCCATCATCCAGGCTTTACCAGAGGGAACCTCAGAATCTCACTGTAACTGTTCTACAGGGATAAAAGTTCCCTCAGTTCTCAGCAGTACATTTTCCCAACATCCAGGTCCAGAATGGAGCAATCAGAGAGGGGGATTCCATAAAAGCACCTGACAGCACCAGAAGGCAGCCAGGTAAGAAGGACTGAGAAGCCCAGCATGCACAAGGGCCTCCGCTCAATCCACAGGAGGGCAAACGTGGGACTGGGAAAGAAATGAGGACAATTTCCTCAGCCAAAAGACAGATTATTTGGGCACAAACACATGGAATGATATTTGGGGGGAAAAAGACCTACTTAATTCATCTGCATCTAACCAAGTTCAAGAGGGCAGCATCTTCTGGTCTGACAAGTAAGACCAAGGCAATTCCATTCAAAATATGCTGTTCCCTATAAACAGAGCAAGGTCCATTTCCAGGATGGGAACAGAAAGCTGAGCAGTGCATAAAAGAAAGAGAGAACTAGCATTTGTGATTCTAGGAACAGTGAGTGAAGGCTTCTAATAAGCTTGGTCAGAAACTCAGAGCCAAGATCCCACTTCCCACCACCCCAAAACAGACTCCTCAGTCAGACATGTCAGACCCTCCTGTTCTTCCCCTAATCTCTGGGTTGGACAACAGTTGTTTCCCTGTGTCCAACCCCAGTGCTCTGTGATCACGTGATAAAGTGTCTCAGAGTTGAGCTACTTGGATGTCAATCTGAACCCCACTGAGGGGTCCTGGCCTGAGGGGCTGTCCAGAGACTAAGCAGACTTAGATTTAAGGCCAGAGACACCAACACTCAGCGATGCACGTATGTCAGAACCTTCAGACACAGTCACACGCCAGCATGACTCACTGGAGATTAATGCATGAAAGCAGACATCAGCATACTCAAGTCATACAAGTTAAATATTCTAGTCACAGGAGTGGTAGCAGCACTTTCACCCTATGAGGAAGGTACAGAGAAACCTGAATTATATTTCATAGACTGCCTGATGGGTGCCCAGGCAGAGAGAAAACAAGTAAGTCCATGACCTGCCATGATGCAGTGTTTTCTGAGGGTGTTCAACCAGCTGGGTGAGTTAAACCTTTTTTTTTTTTTTATTGGCAACCGACCACTCCAATGTCAGAAGACCTCTCAATATAGTTACTGTAACAGGGAAGTGTGAGATAATTTCAGTTTTCTCTTAATATTCTAAAACTAAACTAAAAAATCCCCCTTGACATCCTATTATCACTCTTTCTCTACAACTCTGCTGTGGAAAAGTACCCATCCTGAAAGTCAGAATATTAACAACTGCTGGCCACAGAATGCTCTAGCTCATCTTGATGACTATCGGACTCTTTTCCTCATTCATATTAACCATGTTTCCTCAGGAACATGTTCTAGTTCTCTTCTAGTACTCCTCTCCCAACGTTGGTTCTGGGAGTTGGGAAATGATTCCACTTCTCAGCACTTTCCTCTTAATTTGGCTAATCTGATTCTCACAGTGATCATTGCTCACTGCTCTATAATATGTCCATCATTTAACTGAAATCCTCAAAGTGTTCCCTAGAATGTTCTCTGCCTTAGTATTTGGCCACTGAAAGCAGCTATTTGCATCTTTCTCTTTCCTTTTCCTACAGTCTTTGAACTCACAGGGAATGTGTGTCCTTTCCTTTCTTTCTCCTTCTTCTCCTTTCCTGTTCCAGAGTCAGTGCTTTCACACTGTTTACTTGATCATAGTGATTTCTTAGTCCAGGGATTATTTTTGGATGGACCCATGAATTTTCTCTTATTCAATCAGTATATCTTTTTCATCCCACAGAAAAATAATTCAGGTACAATGGATGTCAGATTTTCTTCTTCTGAAGAGGAGAAAGGAAAATAAAGGTGGTACATGGCTACCAGCCCAATAAGCTTCGGTCAGCAGACATTACAGCAGTTATCTGCAGCGATGACACCAGACTGGCTGCTAAAGTAGTGAGGAAAAGCCACCAGGCAGATCTATGAAAGTTCCCAAATACTGCAAATTCTGAGAAAACTAAAAGAGTCCACAGACAAAACCTGCAGAATTATAGTGTGGCACTTAATGAATAGCTTGCCATGTCATTAAATTTTCAGTAATTTGAAGCTAATAAAAAATATATTAGAGGGCTGGAGCAGTGGTTCGGTGGTTACAGCACTTGCTTGGCATGCGCGAGTACATGAGTTCAAACCCCAGCACCACATACACAATGGACTGTCAGAGGAATGAAAGTCACAGGGATAACTAAATAAAAATTGCTTCTCTCTTTCTCTCTCTCACACACACATTCTCTTTCCCTTCCGTCCTCTCTTTCTTTAAAACAAAATATATTACAGGGAAAAAAGCACTTCAGCTGCCTTGGAACTCTAAATTTTATCGGTTGTGTAAATTTGGGTAAATAATCTAACTGCCTAAATACTCTGTTCCTACATCTTTCAAGTGAAATATAACAACTCAATTATTAGACCAACTGAATTATTCTATAGAAAGTACCTTCACACCATTTGACCTTGCTATCTTGTTCTTCCATATATATCCGAAGGACCTAAAATCAGCATACCACTTAGCTAAGCTATAGAACCAATCAAGATGTCCTTCTACTGATGAATGGATATATAAAATGTGGCAAATAAATAAAATGGAATATTACTCAGCCATAAAGAAGAATGACATTATGTCATTTGCCAGCAAAAGGATGGAACTGGAGAATATCATGCTAAGTGAAATAAGCCAGGCTCAATAACCAAAGGTCGAATGTTCTCTCTGATATGTGATATTTTATGCTAATCTAAAATAAGAGAAAGAACAGCAGAATAGACAAAGGGGAAGGAAATGGATAAAGGAGGAATGAGTTAGGGAAAGTTCATGGAATGAATCACACAACTTTCTCATGTTCATATATGAACATATCAGAGTGAATCTCATGAACAAGTTACTAAATTAAAAAAAACTATTAGTAAATAACAGATTATTAGAGCAGAGGAAAGAGAAGGGGTGGGGAAATAATGGGACTTAATAAGTTGTACTTCATACATTAATAAAAATGAAAATGTTTATCTTATTGCCAAATATATCTAGAAATAATAAAGGTAGGAAGAAGGGACCAGGAGGGAAATATGACAAATGAGTTAAAATAAGGAACATTCCAACCTTTATAATTATGTTGATGTACATTTCATCGCTATGTATATAAAAATGGGGTGGGAAAAAGAGAAGGGAAGGGGAAAAACTTGAAAAAATAAAATATAGATTGCTGATATTGTTATAATAAAATCAAAGATGAAGAAAAACAGTATCTTCATGTGGTACTCAGAATATATGAGTGAAGGTAATAACACTATAGTCATTAGGAAGCAAACACTGTTGAGCTTCACTAGGCTTTTTAAACAAAATTATATAACAAGATAATATACTCAAACAATGAGTAAACTTTTCCAAACTATAGAGTTTTTTCGGCTCAAATGTCAGATTATGATCTTACTCTATGATGACACTTTATTCCCCACAGATATGGATGTAAACAATCAGACCACAGTCACAGAATTCCTCCTCCTGGGACTGTCTGGGAACTCAGAGCAGGAAGACGTCCTCTGTGGGCTGTTCTTGGGCATGTACCTGGTCACCATCATGGGGAACTTCCTCATCATCTTGGCCATCAGCTGCGACCCTCATCTCCATACGCCCATGTACTTCTTCCTGGCCAACCTCTCCAGTGTCGACATCTGCTTTTCATCAGTCACAGTCCCCAAGATGCTGGTGAATCATGTGGTGGGAAGCAAGTCCATCTCCTACAGGGAATGCATGTCCCAGATATACTTCTTCATCACTTTCATCAACATGGATGGGTTCCTCCTGAGTGTCATGGCCTATGACCGTTACGTAGCCATTTGTTGTCCACTTCACTACACCTTGATCATGAGGCCCAGACTCTGTGTCCTGCTGCTGGCTGTATCTTGGCTCATCACCAACCTGCATGCTCTCTTACACACTCTTCTCATGGCTCAACTCACCTTTTGTTCCAACAATGCTGTGCACCACTTCTTCTGTGACCCCTACCCCATTCTCAAGCTTGCTTGTTCTGATACCTTTATCAATGACCTGATGGTCTTCACAGTGGGTGGCTTGATATTTCTGACACCATTCACATATATCATTATTTCATACACTTTCATCTTCTCTAATGTACTGAAGTTGCCAACTGCACGAGGGATAAGAAAAGCCTTGTCCACATGTGGGTCTCACCTCACTGTGGTCTCCCTCTTCTATGGGGCAATCCTAGGGGTGTATATGCGCCCTTCATCCTCTTATTCAGTACAAGACACAGTGGCCACTGTCATCTTCACAGTGGTTACACCCCTGGTCAATCCCTTCATCTACAGCCTGAGGAATCATGACATGAAAAAAGCCCTAAGGAAGATAATTTTCAGATTCTAAAATATTTTAGAGCTGAGAGGACTGCAACATCACACACTTCCATTTTTACAAATTGAGCATCTGAGGCCTACATAAGTGCAAAACTCATCCAGACTACTCCTATAATTTATGATATGTAATCATTATCATGCTCTTAACTTTAAAATCAATAATTTGTTTAAAATGGCTGATTGTATGATACTTATTTATAGGCAAGAAAACGGAGGGCAAGAGATACCTGGATGTGTGCTTTTTGATGAGTCCCTAAGACGGCACCCACAGAAATGACTTGGGAATTTCAAAGGATTTTAGAGCTGACCCTGCTCTGAATCTATTGCCCACTGTGGCCGGAGGTGATGAGATGCTGCTGTTATTTGGTTAATTGCCTCACAGAAAGTCTAACTGCCCAAGGCCAAAGAGTTGTTTCATTCCATAATAGTCCTTGATTGTAACGTGGTCCTAATTGTGCTCTTTCAGGGCCTTTGGTCATTGCTATGATAGGCAATTCTTCTGCTGCCCCATGCTTTAATGCCTTCCCCCACTCTTTCAGTTGAGAATAGCACTTATTGATTAACCTTCAACTTAACAGTTTTTTTTTTTTTTGGTTGCACAGTTTGGGTACCAGGCAGGGATGAATAGCAGGAAGCTTCATTTTTTACCTGTATTTCCTTAAGAAAATTTCTGTATCCCTTCAATTTCAGATGGTTTCCATAAATCAAAAATTCCCTTAAAGCTAAAGTCTCTGTAGTTACTATAGCATCTTACAGACATAGGACATGATTAAATGGTAGAATTGGAATGGGATCCAAGGACTCTGATCCAAAGTCCAGAGCTTCTTTTATTATATGGGGCCAGGGGTCTAGGAGTCCTAGTCTTTCCACTATTCTACCCCTGAGGACTGCTTACCCACAAGGTCAGCTCCCTCCTTTTCTTTCATGGTGTCCATAGAGTACTCACTTAAGTTTCCTGGAGTCACTCTTCAATAGCCCTCCCCTCACTGGCCTTTCGGCCTGTCAGTCCCCTGGTTTTTCCATTTCTTCTCTCATGGCTCTTTAGTACTCATTGTCTATCACCTTCTTCTATACTCAGTCCTGACAAAGATCAGTTTTTACCTTGATCCCATCAGCAGCCTCTTGGGGAATCTCATTGTCACCTGCCTCTCAGTACATCTAGCAGCACTCAGACTCAGATTAATCAATCTAAAGCACTGAATAAACCCTGCCAACTGATTCATGTAGAAGACATGAAAGACATTAGGATAAACTAGAATATTATCCCCTTCAACTTGACCTCAAGCTGTTCTTATAGGTATCTTTCTCATCAACTTAAATCTATATCTCATCCATCACCTGTCTTGCCTTTGCTCATTGTCTACTGAAAGACTCCCCTGATTCTTTTAAAAGACTAATAATTGTGCCTTTGCTTTAACACCTTCACAATTCTCATCCAATAGGCATGAGTGTAGCACACCACATGGGGCTGCTAGAACTGGATATGGGAGTTCCCAGGAGACCGCATGAGATAATAAAGGGCACAGATCCAAAGGAAGAGTCACTCTGTTCACATGCCTTCCCCCAATTAATCACAGGAAGTCATTATTTGCCACACAGGCCTGCCTGAAAGGGGTAAAGATACTTCTAACAAGGTTAGCAGCATAGTATAAGAAGAAAGAAGAAACTCCTCTGTCTTGCTGAACCTGCCCATGGTGTAAGCAGTTATGATTAATTTTACACAAGATCACATCATTAATTCTCCTACTTCTGGGGGCCACCGTCTGCTGCATCTTCATTTACTCTCCACTTTTTTTAAATTATTATTATTCCAACCAAACAATATAATATATTTATATTCTGAAAATTAGATTTACCCCCTAGAGACCCCCCTAATTATCTACCCTTGTCCCTCTTCCTCTCCCCTCTCCTTCCCAATACATCTCTACAATTGCCTTAGGTTGTGTATTACTACACCTTTTCAGGGTTTAATACATGAGAGTTGACCACCTTTTGCAATGGTCAGGGTCGAGCTCCAGCCTCCATAGGTGAGTGAAGACATTCGACCCTTGGTTCTCTGCATTATGCTGACTTCACTCAGCATGATTTCTTCCATAGCCATCCATTTACCTTCAAAGGCTGCAATATCATTGTTCTAATTGCTGAGTAAAACTCCATGGTATATATGTGCCACAGTTTTTGGATCTATTCATCCAGTGAGGGGGGACATCTGGGTTGTTTCCATAATTTAGCGATTGTAAATTGAGCTGCTATGGATATAGATTTTTTTTTGAACAACCTTACACGATTTTAACAAAAAAATATAAAATGTGTATAAAATGTATAAATATTCTGGATATTGCAATTATCTCCAGGAGTGCCCCCTCCAATTACCCTCCCTTATCGCTCCCTTCCCTTTCCCTTTATAACTCTAAAAAAAGATATTAGATTATAAAGCATTACATCTTATCTAGATTTAACTCATGTTACTAGACCAACTTTCTCATTGTCCAGGGTCTAGCCCCCACCTCCACAGATGCGTGGGGACAATCGACCCTTAGATCTCTGGGTTAAGCTGATT
>PVKS010053827.1:0-10283 GCA_004027875.1 Aplodontia rufa
TTCATGATGGTATGTGTGGGTGAGCAAAGACTTGGAAACAACCTGGGGTTTGCTAATACAGCAATAATTTAGTTCAACATAAACATAAACAAGATGGGTCACTAGTCCAATCACAAAGCAAAAAAGAGGATTTACATAAATTAACATGGATGGTTGATCAAAGTTTAATGATGATGACAGTGCTATGTAAACTGAATGATAAGCCCTATTTCATTCACTGAGATCCAAAGGAAATAAAGTGTAAATCCATAGGGTCAGCTGTAGAAGAATTCCCGGGGTTCTCAATTTTTTACAGGCATGAGATTAATCTGATACCTATTAAAAGAATAAGTGCGTGAGTGCCCCACCCAGGGATTCTGAACCTCTATTTTACACATGGACCCAAGATGATTTCTCCTGTAAGTGGAGCATGGGGCATACTTGGAGACACCTTGGAATAAGTAAAATCAAGCTGCCAGGAGAGTGATGGGCAATGAGTTACAAGGGCCATGGCAGTAGAACATCTGCCTAGCACCAGCAGCAAGGAAATGACACTCAAGCAGCTGGCCCTGTCAGCATCCACTGCCTTTCTTCCCCTCCCTCTTGGTGAGCCAATCTCAGCGGGCCTAACCTAGAGGGTTTTGGGTGATGGAAATTGACAACCACCGTCTGGGGAGTGCATCTGTGGACAGGAAACCACTGGAGGCCTCTTCTTTGCAAGGATGCTGCTGGGCGTGGTGCCTGCAGGGGCCTGAGCTTGACGTGATCACCCAGACTTATAGCTGGCTTCCCGGTCTGGCAGTGGTTTGGGGGGAAGTAGGCTGTGAATAGAGTGAGAGTGACACATATGAGATGATGTCAGATGCAGATGCTTGAGTCTGAACCGCTAAGAGGAGAACGGTTGAACAGTCTCCCAGCAGATCTGCGGGGCTTCAGGGTGCAGATGGTCCAGGATTTGAGCCATGGAGTTCCGCCATTTCTCCAGCGTCTGCTTTGCCCTTGTCTCCTGTGGTCCCTATTTCTGGTCTATGCTTCAACAGCTGGACTTTTCTGTGGCATATTGTGTACCATGTGGAGGAGATTTTTAATAGTGACTGCTATTAGTGTAGGCAGATGGGACGTGGACTTAAGCTTGCCTTTGGGATGCCTGATGGCATACTGAGCCCCACATCCCCAACCACAAAAGTCTACTTCCTTGTGAATGGAATACAACCACCTCAGTCAAGAACAGACTCTGGGCTCTCTTCTACCATTATTTATCCAGGCACTGTTCCCCTAACAGCCCAAAGCACTAATCGGAGACTATATTCACTCTCCCCTTCCTAACATGCAGAATGGCCTGGTTTCCTAAGGACAAGGAAGGTTTTTCAGATTTATACAAACAGACTGAGCATATTTGTGGGTATCCAGGTAACAAACCCAGTTTGAAACTCCTTTTGACAGGGTAATTCATAGCCCCAGACAGAAATGCTAATGTGAATACAGACACTCCAAGGGTACAGCTACAGTGGAAAAGATTAAGAAATAATCCCAAATATAGCTCTCTCTAGAAATCATCTCATTCTCCAATAGGACTTTTTTTTTTTTTTGTAGATGTGAATATTTTCATGTAAAGAAAAAGAAAAGAAGGCAAAGAAGAGGAGGAAAAGAAGGAGAATTCAATGATGTAGATATCTCATCCTATTAATAACAAGTAAAGTTTTTTTCCCTCTCCTTAGGAACTTAGCTGTTTGATGCTAATTTTATGTGATATGTAAGCCAGGGTCTGCGACTCCGAGGATCCCCATGTGCAGCTTCAGGACTGCGTCTCCCTGTGTCTACTTTAATGAGACCCAGGGCAGCTGTAGTTTCCATTGTGCCACGCAGCCTGCGCAGGCTGAAGAGCCATTCTTCTCTCTCAGTAATGTGTTTGCTTAAGCATGAACATTAGTGTCAGAAGCACTTAGCGCAAAGCGCCCTTTCGGGGGCAAAGCAGTCATTGCCAAGTCTGTGTGTCTGGGAATTCGTTATGGCTATTCATCTTGGGGTTAGGGTTAGGTAAATCTTGTATTTCCTAATGCAGCTACAAAGGTGAAAAAACAAAAAAACTATTTATAAAATTATCTTTTGGGGGTGTATCCAGCTGTGAAAATTTCCCTGCCTTGCACAGAGAATTCCTTCCTGAAGATCCAAACAGTGGCTCTTCTTGTATCCTCTTGCCCTCATCAGCCTGTCTTCTGAAATGAGTGAATGAAAGTTATTTTACACCCAACCTTGCACAAAGCTAATGTGTCTAATTAGCGGAAGATGTGCTTGTAGGATGGGAATCCAATTTTAATCAGCAGTGTCCTGTCTTTCAGCAATGAGGGCACATCCATGGGCAGACTGGGTAGTTGTTGTTGTTGTTGTTGTTGTTGTTGTTGTTGTCTTGTCTTTCTCACAGAGGCAAGGAATGTAAGCTGAATTGATAACATTCCTGCCCCTGTTGCCAGTATGGCCAAAGGCATTCATTTCTCAGGCAGTTGGTCAGTGCTTAGTTGGGGACAACTAACTGGGCCACATGGCCCTGGACTCAAAACCTTCCTGCTTGATCATGACACTGGCGTAAGATAGAGCTGGAGCTGAGATTCCTCTAAGAAGCCATCTTGATGTATCCTATTGATTATTTGGACAGCTAATATATAGACCTGGTGAATATCTGTGTTCTTCCCTCTACTGTACCCTCCTTCCCAGTACAGTACCTGTAGAGTCAGTGCATGTTGCCAGCTCCCTGTAGAAAGGTTCACACAGTGGAAAAGGCAATAAGGGGGTATGAATTCTTAAATGATACTAAAATTGACTCCAAGCTGATGATCATCAAGTGCTGACAATTTAAACAATGTCAATGAGAAAACACACCTCCTTGTAGGCTCTGAACAACAGGTGCAATTGCTATTACCCACACAGGTGGGCTCAGACACAAGTGTTCTTTGGAAAGTAAGTTTGTCAGCAGGTTGGAATCATCAAAGCTTCCTCCGCAGAACATTTTCTGTCTCTGATCCTTGGGAGTCTTCACATTCTTGCATTTAAACAGATTCCAAAGCTGCAGTGATAGCACAGTGATTGTCTAGGCAAAGCAACAGAACATGAGTTATTTCTATTTGACCATGAGGGGTGTGTGTCTGTGTGTGTGTGTGTGTGTGTGTGTGTGTTTAAAATTTAAAACAATGGAACAGATTGCAAACTGCCTGGTGTGATATTTTTGTTATGTGCAAAATTTGGTTCATATATGAAATATTTTACTGAACTTGAATGTCTTCAAAATTAAATTTTATTCTTTATGAAAATTGTTCAAGGTTGAAAACCAAAGGCCTGGAAAATGAGTGCTTCCTTCAGGTTTGTGCCTCACTCTATTTCTGGCTGTGCCTACCACTGTGGAAGCCAAAAAAAAGCACATATATTTGCTTGTCTGGCCTGCAGCATCTAGGGCTCTGGCATGTGACCTAAACCTACCCCATCAGAAACAGCAGAATTCCACCTCAAATTTTGAATCTGGAATAAGTGACCCAAAGATATGAGGATATTTTGGAATGCACGTTTTTTTGGTACCAGGGATTAAACCCAGAGGCACTTAACCACTGAGCCTCATCCCCAGCCCTTTTCATTTTTCATTTTGAGACAGAGTCTCAATAAGTTGCCTAGGGCTTCACTAAGTTGCTGAGGCTGGCTTTGAACTTGCTATCCTCCTGCCTTAGTTTCCAGAACCACTGGGATTATAGGCGTGTGCCACCGCCCCCTGTCCTGGAATGCATTTTTGGTTGGCATGCTCAGGAGTGGTACCCACTACTCACAGCAGAAACATCTGAGCAGACCTTTCTGGTTTTGTGATTCAAGCTATTAAGTCAGGCCACCTTGGTTTCTGCTTGATTGTCAATCCTGATTCTATGAACTCACAGTTAGTTGATTCTTTGAACTCCCAGACATCCTTCTGGTGAATTTCTTCTCTGATTACATTAACCAGAATTAGTGTCTGTTATTTGTAGCCAAGAACTCTTATTGACATTCCTAATTCAGAGGAATACTTTGAGGATGAATTTTGAAGCCATGGTAATTGTATACCATAGACAAAGAAGAGTCTAGACATTTAGCTCAGTAGCCTCACTAGAAATGTCAAAGCATATCTTATAACTTGTTAAAGCGTTCCTTACACAGTAACCTGTGCCTGACCATCCTGGTCATATTTTTTTAGATCCAACAAAACAAAAACCAGGGCATCTCTTTGGTTAAACAGATTTTCATGGAGTTGACTCCATGTAAAATGAATTAACAGTGGGAAAAAAAAAACAATGTGAAAACCTCTAATAAGAGTTGTGGTTAAGGAAAAAAAGAAGAAAGAAATAATAGAGAAACAGAAGATAGCTCATCAATAAAAGTGAAAGCCAAGCTAAAAATGCCTCATTTATTTTTGTTAATTGCTTGCTCTGAAAGCTCTTAGATCAAAGGAATGGGAAGCCCATCAGCAAGCTGCAGATAAACATTAATTCCATCACATGCCACGGAGTGAACAACATTCAGGGTAAGAATTCAACATAAACTCTACTCATTCCAAAACAATCGTTCTGGTCTTCATTCTTGGGAAGATTCATAACAGTTTATGTAAAGAACCTTAATACAGTGCTTGGCATATACCACAGCACTGGACACTCTCCCTTCATTTAGTCTTTAATAAGAACCTGCTAAGAAGGGCCAAGGACTGTTTGAGATGCTGGAAAGCTACTCATATTTTCACCATGCTGCTCTTCCTTCTGGTACTTTGCTAAGAGGTGAGGAGATGGTCTTTCCGAACACCAAAATGAATAGCCACAGTACCAGGCTCCTCAACCTGTCTCCAACCTGCCCTTCCCTCCTATAGCACGTGCAGTTTAGGAAAGGCAGCTGCGTTATCATTCCCACCAAGAAACCTGCTTCTGCAAAGCCATCTCTACCATTCTGACTCATCTAGGTTTGCTAAGCCTAGATCCCCAGGGCAGCATGGGTGCTTGCTTTACTTTAGTTACTACTGCGTGTGCATTCACAATGCAATGACTGGCTATCTTCCCCCACCTCAACCCGACTCCATCAGGACAAGAGACCGTCCTGTCTTTCTCTTGTCCATAGCCTACTACTTAGCCTGGTATTCAAAATATGTTTTCTTGAGTAAGTGGAAAAAAGCTCTTAAAACCCCACATCTTTTATAGGACTTTCTGGAATTCGAGATCTTCATATCCTGCCCCCACCCCCACACCATGCAAACTCTCTTCTCCAAAACCGAAAAATGTTCTGAGGCTTGCAATAAACATGGAATGTGCTTAATAACATAATTTGGGTATCAGCATGAGGTCCCTTAGGGAGGCCTAGATAAATGGGCAACCTAAGCCAATTAATATTATGGCACTCCAACAGATATTTGTTTACATATTTGAATTTTCTTAGAGGGTAAGTAAAAAGCTTCATGGGGTAAATTGACCACTGGAGTAGAGCTCTGCTTCTCCTTCGTTGTCCCTTATAGTTCAGCTCTGGTTCCAAGCTGCCATGCCCAATAACCAAAAAATCCTAGAGTTATCTGAATCCACCACTTTTAGAAGGCAGTTTAGGAACCATTAACTTTTCTTTTCTTTTTTAAAGAGAGAGGAGAGGGACAATGAGAGAGAGAGAGAGAGAGAACAAGAGAATCGTTTTTCACTTAGTTTTTCATGTGGCTTTTGTTGCTCCAACACTTTGTATGAGGTGCTGGGGTTCGAACTTGCATCCTTGAGCATGCCAGGCAAGCGCTATAACTGCTGAGCCCCTGCTCCAGCCCCCATCAGTTTTTCTTAGAGCATTCTCCTTGAAAGTGTCATTTCCCTGGCCCAAGCAATTTATTAAATCTTCCCTTCTAATTACACACACATACACCTCTCCCCAAGAGGGTTCCTGATGAATACAATTTTCTTCAGAGATGTTTCAGTACCCATTTTTAGATTGACACTTCATTACATACCCATCTGGCTCACACTTTAATTTGGCTCTGGGTTTACTATACCAGTTGTTTAGGATTCATAGTAAAGAATATATATGTTAGTAAAATATGTTCATGCCCCATCTAGAAGTCTCAGTCTTGGAAAAAAGAAAAAAATCTAAATGTGAAAAAATGCTGTTTACTTTAAAATGTACTTGGTGGTGTCTTTGGAGGAACAATGAGAGATTATTGGATCATTAAGGATTCCACCACAGAATGTGTGTGTGGGTGTGTGTGTGTACATAATGATTACTTTTTCTAAGGAATTGGCCTATGAGATTCTGGAAGCTGAAGGTAAGTTCAAAATCCACAGGGTAGGACACCAGGAAGGACAGACTGGAAATCCAGGTAGGGCCTGAGGCTGCATCCAAAACAACATTTCTTTTTCAAAAGATCTTTAATTGTGCTCTTAAGGACTTTTGGATGTTTGGATCGGGTCAATCCAGATTGTCTAAAATGATCTCCTTTCCATAAAGTTATCTGATTGTGTGTGATTATCACATCTGTTTGATACAATCCCAGAAACACCCAGATTAGTGCTTGATTGAATAACTGGGTACTATTTAGCTAGCCAAATTAGCACAAAAAACATTATTTTTTTCTGGTTATGAAAGCAATTATTATAGGAAAATAGAATGAAAAAACGCTTATGATTTTATCACCAACAGGCAACTGCTGTTAACACTTTGCTGTGTTCATGCCTACTAGAGCCTTTACAAAACAGTTTATGACAGCATAAAGAATTAAAGTAAATGTTTGGCAATGGAAAGACTGGGAATTATGGTATATGCACAGGAGGTGAAATTATGTAGCCTTTAAAAATTATAATTATGAAAACTAAACCAACCTGAAAACATGCTTCCGGTGAAAAAAGAGCAGTACAAAATCCTATCTCTACTGTGCTTATAACTGTAAAAATGGCATGCCATGGGAACATGAAAGAGAAGGAAAATTAGGTCACAAATGTCACTGTCCCTATCACGGCCCCCAGGACTTATCCTTTTGTGTCCTTGATCAGCCCCTAAGTCTGCTGGTGATACCCACAGCACTGCCTAAGGGCTTTCTCTGTCCTCCAGAGGTCATTCTGCCCCTGTGAAGACAAAGTAATAAGAGTAGAGAATGAATATCCTCCACTAATGACTGCTGAAGGTGCCTGGGTGGAAACTCGCCCCTCAGTCAAGGCATCCTGGAGGTAGTTGCTCTGCCTGGTTCCCAGTATTCTACCTGCTCACCTCACCATCCCACCTGCTCCCCTTTCCTAGTAGTCTGGGTAGAACCTTTAAAAAAAAAAAATCTAGAATTGAGTTTCTTCTTGTTTACAGTAAGAGAGAGAGAGAAAAAAGAAGAAGAAGAAACACAAAACCACTAAGCATATGTACAAACTCAGCTATTAAAACCCACTAAGGGTCACAGAGAAGGAAAGAGAGGGAAAATAAGGAGCTCTGGGAAGTGGAGAATAAGAGGGAGGAAGAATTGGTCAGAAAGCCCTTCCTGGCATGTGAGAAAGGAAGCACTTGTACAGTGGACAGCTGTCTTGCAGGGGCTGGTGGAAGGACATCCAGGATCCACCCAAGTCCATACTTCCATGGCAAGGGCAGGGCTATGAGCAGGCGCTGGTGAAACTTTGAGATCAGGCTATATTTAGTCTGGGCTCTAGAGTGTAATGGGTCATTGTGGGTGTGCTCAGAAGTCATGTGGAGAAATGACCGTCACTGCAGAAGGCTGGATATTGTGAAGGGCACAGGGATGTTGAGGAATCAACCAAGTGGTCATAACCAGCTAGGGGTATTTGGCAGCCAAAACAGAGATCAAGTCAGGTCTGCATCATTGCTTACCAGCATAATGCCCCAAATTCTTGAAACTGGCCCAAGGAAGTCTTTCTTCTATGTTGTTTATAAAAATGCTAGTCAAAGTGCTCTGTTGTCATATCTCATTTTAAAATAAGGCAAAAGAGGGATAAATGGCATTGTTCTAACTTTGCTCCCAGGCAAAAAGAGGCCCAGAGCTCTAACTCAGGCCAGACTGGGCTCTGGGAGCCTGGCTGGGTCCAGGGAGGGTGGGGCTTGCTGGGAGCGGTGTGGCTGGAGGTGGACCTTGGAAGACCCACGATCTGTTCACACAGAGGCAGATTCTCACATGTCTGGGTGGTTTAGGTGGTAGCAAACTTGACAGAGGCTCAGCTCCCTTTCTTAACTCTGACTCAGAGTTTATTGTCTTATGTAAGTGCCCAAGGTACTTTCTCCTTACAAACTAGCCCTTGGAAAAGCTTGTAAAGCGTTTGAGTTTTGAGGCACATGAGTTACTATTCCCCTCCTGCACTAAGTGCACCATTTGTATAAAGTGAGTCACAACAATTTCCAGCTTGTCCAGAAAGTGCTTTCGGATGTTAGTGATCTAAATGTCTACTTCTCACCCAAAGATGAAGCTCAAGAGTTCATTTAAAGATTCTCAATTTTAATTTAAAAATCCCTAATCTTTATAGAGCTTTTACCAAGTACCACCCTACATTAATCATTACTGTATTTTATTCTTGCAATAATCATTTTATAAAAGGGAAAACTGATACTCAGCTCAAGTAATTTGCCCCAAGGCTGTTAAATGGAGTAGTTAGCTTAACTCCAGGGACTATCTACTCCACTTTCTCTCCACGAGACAGAATGATGATTTTATTAGAGGTCTTACAGCTGATCACTCATACAGACAGACAGATAAAGATAACAAGAGAGACTTTGGACCACAGAGATTTCCTGAGCATGTGCTTGAGACGGGAGAGTCCAGAAGACCAATAGAGCAGCAAGTCACTGAGTTTATTTTTCTATGAACCTTCATAGTGTCAGGTGGCTTAGCAACGCGCTCCCCTAAGTACCTTAACTTCCTCTCAGGAAGTGCCAGGTGCATGAAGAAAGTAGGTAAAACACTGCAACTTTACAATCCACTGAGAAATGCCCTCAGGTCACCTTTGCATTTGTGTTTTATAGAAGACTGCAGTGTCATAAAAAGAGCTCCGGCCTCCTGCTGAAGACGTCTCAATCTACCCATCTGTGGTTTCAAATCTCAGATCTCATCTATAGCTGCCGATAGACTTCAATCCCTGTCTCTCTATTTGCTTCCAAGATGGCTGCCCTCAAGTCCTTCCCTGCCTGTGACCTCTTGCCATCCCTCTTCAAGAGGCCGAGTTTCCTCCTTCACTTCCCTCAAATCTGTGCAGGCCTTGACGACTTGCTTGACTAATAGGAAGCAGCAGAAGTGACATTCTCTGACTTTCAAATGTAGGTCAAAAACTTCCTGCTGCTTTCCTCTGGGTCTCTTGGAAGTGAGTTATGAGGTGATGAATGTGATTGTTCTGGGACTGTTGTTCTGTGAGAGGCCCTGGAAGAGAGAGATGCCAAGGAGGACCAAGAGACTACAAGTGCAGATGAGCTCTGTCTTGGAAGTGGGTCCTCGAGTCTCAGCCTCCACACTGACACCACACTAATGCCAGGCTGCCTCGGATTTCTGATCTACAAAATCATTAGGCAAAATAATGATTTTTTAAGGTCATTCAGTTTTGGAATTTTTTTATTTCACAATAGTTAAACAGAAACAAGCATTTAAATATTCTCAAATTTTTCTTGGTGTAAGAAATGAAAAAAAAAAATTCTGTCTCCTCTAGCTGCCACCCAATCACTTTCCTTTGTTTGTATTTAAACTTCTTGAGTAGTCTTCAACAGATTCCTGTACCTTCTCACCACCCGCTCACTCTTCCATCCACTTCAGTCAATCTTCCAGCTTGTTCTGAAACTGCAAGCAATCCTAACAGCCTTCTTATTGCGAACACTCTTTTGTCCTTGTGTTCCTCGGCCTCCCTGTAGAGTCTGACATTTGTTTACTTCCTTGTGGGATACCCCATCCCTTGGGCTTCTTTCCCACTGATGCTTCCTTTAGAGATTGGGTTCCCTAGGATTCTGCTTTTAGTTCTCTTCTCACACTACACACTCTCTCTATTGTACCATGTGCCTTACTGATGATACTGTGTCTATTAAATCTATTAGAGAGACTAAGAGGTAAAAGTTAAATTTCAATAGTTAAAAAACAGGCATATAACAACAGTCAAGAAGAGAAGGTAACTCGAATGTTCATCCATGGATGAATGGATAAACAAAATTTGTATATACTATGGAATATTATTCAGCCTTAAAAAGGAAGGAAATGGACAGATGAATCTTGAACACATTATACTAAGAAAAATGAGCCAGTTGCAAAAAAAAAATTATTGTATGATTCCACTTATCTAAAAGTAGTCAAATTCAGCTGGGTATAGTGGTGCATG
>PVKS010053828.1:0-10272 GCA_004027875.1 Aplodontia rufa
ATATATATATATATATATATATATATATATATATATATATATACAATGGAGTTCTATTCAAGCATTAGAAACAATGATACTGTGACCGTTGAAGGTAAATGGATGGCAATGGAAGAAATCGTGCTGAGTGAAGTTAGCCAAACCCAGAGAGTCAAGGGTTGAATGTTTTCAGTCATTTGTGGAGGCTGGAGCTAAACCGAGGCTTAGGTGAAAGGTAGTCAAACTCGTGTATTAGACTCACCAAGGGCATAGCAACACATAATCTAGAGGAACCATAGACATGCAGGGGCAGTAGGGTGAGGGAGGGAAGATTGGGAGGGATCTAGGGAGACAATCAACAATGCAGCATACTCTTTAACCCCCTGAGAAGTCATATATTATGTATGCCATCATTTAATTCTGGAAAATTCATAATCCTATATGTATGTGTATCTATCTATATATAGTCAATTATACTTGTTAATGGCACAATATAAAAGAATCAAGAGACGGGTGTGGGCAATGTGGGGGTAACTGGTTTATGATCAAATGCATCTCATTGTTACTTTATATGCATTTGTGATTGTACAACAACTTCTGAATTAAAAAGTAAATAAATAAATAAATTGCTTCTTTCTCTCCTACTCTCTTTCCCTCTCTCTCTCTCAAAAAAAAAAAAAAAGTACTAATGGAACCATAGCAGCAGATTGAAATGGACAAAAATTATATATAGTTCAAGGAAACCCAGTAATTTAAGGGATGTAAATCAAGCTAAACAGCCAAAATGAGTAGTTCCTCTAGGCAAATTTAATGTAAGAAATAAAAAGGAACTTAGGATACATTCAAAGGGAGAAAAACCATTATTTTCTAGTTTTTGATATCCAATCAAAAGGTACTCCTAAAATTAGACACTCCTAAAATTCACACTAAAGAAGATCAAACAGGAAACTGCCTCATGATACAAAACAAAATGCAAAGAAAATGAAGCCATAAGTGAAAGGATAAAAGACATGAAAAGAAGATGTAGGAACACTAATGAGAAATAGGAGTTCCAGGAGGAACCGATGGAGGAAAAGCAAGAATCAAAAAAAGCAGAGGAAAATTTATTTAGGCTTTAAAAACATGTTAACTTTCAGATTAAGGTTTACTGAGTACCAAACTGATCATTTCTAAATATGTCTTAGAGTCTTCCTGTAGATATATTCTAGTGATTTTTTTTTAATTGCCAAAGATTGAGAACTTAGGTTTGGGGTGGTGAAAATATTCTGGAACTACACAGTGGTGAAGATAAAAGTTTACAAGATTTCAGAGAGAAGCTATATGATGGATTATAAAAAAAGGCCATAAATTATTCCCATCCCTGTATTCGTACCCCTTTACAATGTGACTCTGTAGTTTCTCTCATCAAGACATAAGAGTCTGTTTTCCATCCTTGTAATCTGGATGTGGCTATATGGCCTGTGGGACATTAGCAAATTGGATGTGAGCAAAGGCTTAAAAAATGCTTGTACTTTGGGACTTGTCCTCTTCTGCTGCTGGGCACTCTGCTGCTGCCACAAAAGGAAGGCTACAGACCATTTGAAACAGAGATAAGCTGTGCTAGTTTATGTCCACAAGAATAACCAACCTCCTGTTACCAGATACAGGAATGAGGTCAATTTAAACCATCCAGCCTCAGCTAAACAGCCAGCTGACAGCAGAAATTAGTCAAGTAGCTCAGATCAGAACCACCACCACTTGACCCATAGAATTATAAGAAATAATAGATTTTTATTTTACACCCTAAAGTTAGAAGATAATAGCATAAGGCTTGCAAATGAGAGGGGAAGTAGAAAAGAACTATATTCTAAGGCATTATTCACTTGGGAAATTACAAGGAAATAGTAAATAATTACCTATATTCCTTCTAAGAAAATTATTGGAGGAAGGACTGAAGCCAAGTGAGAGGTAAATAGCTCAAATAGGGATATACTGATTAAGTTTCTTAGCTGCAAGCAAAATAAACTGTTTTTTGCTGGTTTAAAAGGGAAATTTATTGATAGACTAATGGATAACCCATAGAATTCCCCCAGAAATAACAAAAATAGGCTTAGAAGAAGTATAAGGATTTAAATAGCTATTTAGATAGATTTCACAGAATGTTTTACCCAGTGGTTCTGAGAACACAAATTGTTTTCAGATTCTTGGACTATTTATAAATACTGATCACCAGAAATAGATTCTGGAGCACCTAAGAGAAAAGAACCAGCTCACATTTCCTAAGTGCAGTACAATAAAATGAGATATTAACCACAAAAGGATATCTGTTTCTTCCAGGCCCATTCTCAGCACTTGGAAATTTAATTGAAGAATTATTTAGAAAAGTACATTTAAAGGAGGTATTTAAAAATAACTTATAGGCTATATAGTAAAGTATGATAAGGAAACAAAATCGGAACCTTTGGAATGTAACCCAAGTATTTCTTAGAAGAAATTAATAGTCTCAATGTTTTCAGATAAATTCATTAAATTTTGTTCTTTCATCTTGCTCGAAGAGATAGGAATAAAAATCTAAACAATGAAAATAAAATAAGATAGTCTATAAAATATAGATCAGTGGCGTAAAAAATTAATAGACTAGGCTTGATTAGAAAGACAAAGGCTAATTATTTCAAAGAATGAAATCGACACAAATCTAACTCTGATCAAGAAGAAAGTTTAAAAGGACAACATCAAGATTTGGAACTGTAGATAGGAATGCAAAAGGCAGTGACTAAAGCGATTTCAAAAGCAGAAAATCTGAACCTAATAATCTCAAAGAATTGGAAAGGTAAAACACTGTTCTCAATTAATGCTCCCTGCTTTGATGACTTTATGAGTTAATTCTACCAAGCATCCAAGAAATAATGGTTATGTTAAAGTGTTCTAAATTATTGGAAAGATAGAAAACATACGAGCTCATTCATTCTGTTATGGATAGAATCACTATAATGCCAACATCAAACAACCTATGTAAGGTATGTATGTATAAACATACATAAAACTTTAGTTTCATTTAGAAGCATTGATTTTTTTAAAAAGTGCTAAAAAATGTATTTCACACTTTTTTTTTCTTTTTTTTTTTTTGAGCCAGGGTCAGGCTAGCTCCGAACTCTCAAGCTATCCTCCTGCCTCAGCCTCATGAATAGATGGGACGGTCGCATACCACAGCTCCTGGCTATGATTGTACTTTAAAAAATCCTTTCCCCCTCTGGTGCAGGATGATGAAGAAGTTGTGTGTGTGTGTGTGTGGTGACAAGGAAGGAGTATAAGGGAACTGTGTACTTTCCCCTCTTTTGCTGTGAACCTGAAACTACTCTCAAAAATAAAGTTTATTAATTAAACTAATAGTAATAGCACTTTGTGATGAGATAATATTTACTTAGAAATGCCACATTTCAATGATTTTAGTCTGAAGAAATCTCTTCTTTAATAAGCTATAGGAGAAATCTTAGCAACAGTTGCTGACAGCACTTTTGTAATTTTAGCACCTATTCCTGGTGTTCAGAAAAATAAACTCTTAAACAGGATCAGTTCTTAATGAAACATCATCTCCCTGGTGGGAGCAGAAGTGTACACATGTAGCAGTCTTTTCATTGTGGGCATTCACCATGCCACGATGTTGGCCAGCAGCACATTTTTACAAAGGAGATAGAAAATGCCACCTAATAGTACAAGTTGGTTAGCAGCCATCGGTGATGAGAACCTTTATGGTGAAAGTAGGAAAACATCAAAAACTAATTATTTGAAGTCAACGTGAACTTGAAATATGAATAAAAAAAAAAACAAGTCATTAGAAAGGCCTACTACAAAAACCACATACCAAAAAATAAATAAATAAATATAAATAACCAGTGGTTTTATACTGAAGAGGGGTTGTCAAAGTTTTTCTATTAAGTGCCAGATAGTAGATATTTTAGACTTTATGAGCTTTATGTTGTCCTTGTTTTTCTCCCACTCCCATCCTCCTCTTTCACCTTCACCCCACTCTTCTTCCCTCCTTTCTCTATTTTTTTAGATAACATTTAAAAACGAAAAAAACAAAATTAAACAACATTCTTACCTGCTGACCAAAGAAAAAACAAGCTCATGTGGCTGGATTTGGTGTATGAACAGTACTTTGCAGAGTCCTAATATGGAGCATAAGTTAACCAATTAACAGGGAAACTCCTTCCAAAATGAAGATTAAAATAGCCAGGAAAAGTCCAATTGGGAAATAGGGTTTATATGAACGAAATTATGTATTTACATTAATCATAAAATTAAATATCATCATGAATATAGTTTGATACATTCCTCTTTTTTTTTTTTTTTGGTAATGGAGATTGAATCCAGGGGCACTTCCCCACATCCCCAGCCCTTTTTATATTTTATTTTGAGACAGAGTCTTGCTAATTTGCTTAGTTGGTGGCTAAGTTGCTGAGGCTGCTTTGAACTTGTGATCCTCCTGCCTCAGCCTCCTGGATTGCTGAGATTACTGGTGTATGCCTCCACACGCAGCACCCAGCTTGATATATGTCATTTTGGGGGTATTTTTATTGTTTTTTAGAGAGAGAGGGACAGTGAGAGAGAAAGAATCAGTTTTATTTAGTTTTTCATATGGATTTCATTGCTCTGACATTTTCTTGTATATGTGGTGCTGGGGTTTGAACCCACATCCTTCTGCATGCCAGGCAAGTGCCATAACCGCCACCACTCCAGCCCAATATGTGTTGTTCTTAAGTAAAGCTCTTTCATGTTGCAGAAGTCAACTATCCCCAAAGTCATTCACAAGTTCTGACCATCCTAATTAATCATATCAGGATTTTTTAAAGTAGAATATGTTGACTTTTTAAAAAATTCATTTGTAAGAGAAAATATTTAACAATAAGCTAGAGAAGTTAGAAAAACATTGAAGATGGGCTTTCCCTACAAAATATAAAAATTAGTCAAACATAAATAGTACAATTGGCACAAATAGACAAATCAATGGAACAGAGAAGGATCCAGATTTATGAAATTTAGTGATATGTTCTAAAGCCATGCTTTATCTTTGATATATATTTGATTTTTCTAAAAGTAATTTTTCTGTTCTTGTCTTTTCTTTCTATGTTCAGGTATAAGTGTGCTTGCAGAGTGTCTAGACTGTCCTGAATTGAAAGCAACAGCAGATGACTTTATTCATCAGCATTTTACTGAAGTTTACAAAACTGATGAATTTCTACAACTTGATGTCAAGCGAGTAACACATCTTCTCAACCAGGACACTCTGACTGTGAGAGCAGAGGATCAGGTGACTAAATCATCTTCTTAACATTTTTCATAGTAAAAACTTTTTTATTGACTGCGTGTACCAGATGTTTGAATATATAAGGAAAAGTGTCAGATTAGGAGAGGACATGATTTTTATAATGAACACTATTCCAAAAGCTATTTCAGAGGAGAAGTAAGTCTTAGGTACTTATAGAAGCCACTTATTTGAGAGGCCACTACATGGTAAGCCAGAATAAAATGTCCACATCTGAGTCCCCAGAAACTCTGAATATGTTGCCTTATATGGCTCAAGGGTCTTTGGGAGTATGATAAGTTAAGAATCTTGGGGTGAAGGGATTATTTGGGTTGGTCCCATGTAATCATAAGGGTCCTTAAATGTGGAGGGAGGGATGCAATGTGAGAAAGAGTTGACCTGGTCATTGCCAGCTTTGAAGGTGGAGGGGGGCCACACACCAAGGAATTTAGGCAGCTGCTCTATTCAAAAAACGGCAAGGAAATGGTATCTCTTATAAATTTCCAGGTAACCCTGCTGGTCCCTTGATTGTATCCCAATTGTGACCTATTTTACACTCTGACCTCCAGAACAGTGAGATGAACTATCAGAGGTATAAGCTGACTGACTACAAGCATTTGGTAGCTGGGTAGAGGAACACTTTGATATGCAGACTCACTTAGTCTTTATTTTCAACCCCATATCCTTCTCTGTATTTTAAGCCACTAAGTTTGGAGTAATTTGTTAACAGCAGCAATAGGAAAGTGGGTTACTAATATACTGAAAGATGATGTGCTTTGAGATGCTGTGGTTATAAAAACTAATAATAATTTTGTACTAAGCATTGTTCTTTTGCCCTGTTTTCATCATGGCTCAGAATATCACTCTGCAAGTTGACAAATTAGACCTGGAGGATCTGACTAGGCAAAAAGAAAAAACTTAGTTCTATGACACTGGGTACAGTAGTACCTCACTGAAGTCCCAGCTATCATTGAGGCCAGCCTGGGCAACATTATGAGATCCCCATCTCAGGGAGGGAAAAAAGAAACAGCTGGGCATGGTGGCTCAGATCTGTAATCCCAGCTACTCAGGAGGCTAAGGCAGGAGGATTGCAAGTTCATGGTCAGTCTCAGCAACTTAGCAAAACCCCTATCTCAAAATATAATAAAAAGGGCTGAGAACATAGCTCAGTGGTAAAGTGGCCCTGGATTTAATCCCCAGCACTGTGAAAAAAAACACACACACACACACACACTTCAGTTCTATGATCAAAATTAACTGACATATACAAGGGAAAAACAGTATGAGAAACCTAACAGACACTACCTGCAAGTGGTCAAGGTTAACATCATCAGTGATAAGTCATGTTGATTACATGCACAATTGATGTAATGAGGATGGCACATCACCTCTGGTCATCCTCCCAAAAAACCTCAGACAAACTGAAATTGAGGGACATTAGAAAAATGTCCCTTGAAGACAAGAAAAGTCTGAGGAACTGTCACAGTCTAGAAAAATCTAAGGTGATTTAATGACTAAGTATAACGTAGTTTCCTTTATGAAATTGTACAGAATAATAACATTAGATGAAAATTAAATCCAAAAAAATTCAGGAACCTTAGTTAATGTATCACTCACTATTGGTTCATTGGATTTTATGTTGTTATTGTTTTAAGTCAAAGAGAATGAGAATGAATTTTATTGGTCTTTTCTTCACATACAAATGATTGTGTATGTGGTGCTGGGGTTTCAACCTGGTTCCTCACACATTCCAGATAAGCATTTCAACTGCTGAGCTACTGCTCCAGCCCTTGGTTTATTAGTTGTGACAAATGTATCATATTAATGTAACATTTTAACACCCACATTCAGAATGGGAAAACTACACATTTTTGCAACTTTTCTATAAATGTAAAACTATAAAAATAAATAAATAAATAAATAAAAATAAAAAGGTTTTTTGTTTTGTTTTGATTTGTACTGGGAATTGAACCCAGGGATGCTTAGCCACTAAGCCACATCCCCAGTCCCCCATCCTTTTTTTTTTTTTTTCTCCCTCTTAATTTTGAGACAGGGTTTTGCTAAGTTGCTTAGGACCTTGCAAAATTACTGAAGTTTTCTTTGAACTTGCAATCCTCTTGCCTCAGCCTCCCAAGTCACTGGAATTGTAGGCGTGCGCCACCATCCACAGCAAAAGATCTATTTTTTAAAAAGACCAATATCCTTTAAAAAATAACTAACTTTTAGAAGATTGGAAGTTGGGTTATTAATATCAACCCAAAATTAGCTAATTTAACTAGCTCAAATGTATGTGTGGTGGATGTGTGTATATATATGAAGTAATAAATTTGCTTTCAGTGTGTTTATAAATTAGTTCACGCTAATAAATTTGAATTTGTTCAGTGCAGTTAAATAAATGCTGCAGTATAGTTTTGAAAACTAATTCTTATATAAATATCCTATAATTCATAAAGTATGGAGCTTTTATATCTTAAAGTTTCTAGAAAGCAGATAAGTCAGTTCATAGTGTAGGAATATACTGGGCATGGTGGCTCATACCTGTAATTCCAGTTACTTAGGAGGCTGAGGCAGGAGGATCAAAATTCAAAGCTAGCCTCAGCAGATTAACAAGGCCCTAAGCAACTTAGTGAGAACCTGACTCAAAAATAAAGTAAAATGATCTGGGTATGTGGCTCAGTTGTGAAGTACTTCTGGGTTCACTCCTCAGTACCAAAAAACCCCCATAATGTAGGGATATCAGATTGAAATAAAATCATAGGTGACCTTCATATCTCCTGCAGTGAAAGACCTGTTGGGGACTATACGAGCATATGTTGGAACTCTTTGGAACTGTCATTGTAATAGATTTTTTTTTTTTTTTTTTGGATATACTGTATCTCCTTCCACAAAGGAAGCTATATTTTTGTTTTTTAAAAAATCATACATATAACATCTTCCTTGGAATTGCATTATGTAGTAATAGTTACTTCTAGAAAACATATCACTGACAAGACTCTCCAGAGCAGTATGTAAACTATTCTGAAATGCAGGCAAGTGTTTTGGGGAAAAAACAAATATTTGAGTAAATACTGGGAATAAGTGGTGGTCCCCTTACGAGGTTTCCCCCGCTTCAGTGTGAGGGTAAACATAGGTAATTGGAATGATCTGCCATCTAAGAATTTTACTATTGCTGTTTTTCCCCCTTAGGTTTATGATGCTGCAGTCAGGTGGTTGAAATATGATGAACCTAATCGCCAGCCATTTATGGTTGACATCCTTGCTAAAGTCAGGTTTCCTCTTATATCAAAGAATTTCTTAAGTAAAACAGTACAAGCTGAACCACTTATTCAAGACAATCCTGAATGCCTTAAGATGGTGATAAGTAAGTTGCCTTAATATCCATTTATAACCTGATCATGTGGCCAGTTTCCCATGGGCTTAAACCCATTAGAATAGATCAGACTTAGTCGACAGGGAGAAGCATTGAAAACTTTGCCCTTCCCAAGAGTCAGTCCTTCAGGATTCTCGAAGTCCCTTGGAGAGGACTTAGTCTTGGCCTTATTTTATAGGGATTTACTTGGTAGAAGGTGAAAATTAATGACTTAGGCTTTTTCTACATTTGTATACAATAGCTTTCATGCACTTGGTTTCTATTTAGCCAAATAGTGTACTATCTTAATGTGCCCTTACTAAATAACTTTTCTTTTTTTGCTTGGAGCTAATTATTGCTGAATATTTTTCATTTGCTTTGATTTTCTTGACTTGTAGGCTAAGTCCCAAACCCTCAACACCCTTATAAAATGCCACTTAATGAAGTTATCTGTACATTACAATTAAAGAATCTGTTACTTTCTTTGGGAATCTCTCTTTTAGCCCCTGCCTTCTGCCCATTCCTATGTAGGATGTTTACTCTCTAGGCCTATGCTGGGGCCTCCTGTCACCATCCTGGGAAGTCCTTTCACTCCTGTGTGAGGTCCATTATCTGCTGGATCCCAGGTTTCCCCCTTTCTTAACTGTTTGATGGAACATATCTTCTAAAAGGTTCCTGATAAAAAATACATGATTGGAGACTTAAGAAATCTCATTTGTATATTTTACCATAAAACACTGAATGATAATTAAACTGGACATAAAATTATGTTAAAATTATTTTTAGTTAGAATTTTGAAGGAATTGCTTCATAATATTGAGGCTTCCACTGTTACTTTTGAGAAGTCTCGTGCCAATCTCATTCTTCCCTTTATATTTTTGTATTCCTCTCTTGTAAGTATTTAATATTTTCTTAGCTGGACTCATTGGCATACACCTGTAATCCCAACAATTCTGGAGGCTGAGGCAGGATCACAAATTCAAAGCCAGCCTCAGCAATTTAGAGGGATACTAAACAAATTAATGTGACCATGTCTCAAAATAAAAAAATGAAAAGGGCTGAAGGTGTAGGTCAGTGGTAAAATGCCTCTGGGTTCAGTCCCCCGTATGGGAGTTGGGAGCTGTGGAAAATTTTTATTTAATCTCTAATGTTTTGAAAGTTTACAGTAATGTACCTTGATGTATATCTTGTTTTTTAAAGTCGTGTTGAGTATTCTCTGTTTTCAGCCATAGATCTTTCAGTTCTTTATTAATGAATGATACTATGATTCTTCAGACATTGACTGTAATCCTTTTTTTGTGTCTCCTATTTCCATCTTTGTCTTTTGGTCCTCTTCAGAGAAAGAGCCTTGATTATTCTTCTAAACCTTTTATTTTAGCTATTTTTAATTTCTGTGAGTTTCTGCTTATTTCATGACTGCAGTATCTTATCACTCTAAATCATTATAGTGCCTATGGAGTTTTCTTTTTTTTTTTTTCTTTTTTTTTTATTTTTGAACAACCTTACACGATTTTAACAAAATAATATAAAATGTGTATAAAATGTGTAAATATTCTGGATATTGCAATTATCTCCAGGAGTACCCCCCCAATTACCCTCCCTTATCCCTCCCTTCCCTTTCCCTTTATAACTCTAAAAAAAGATATTAGATTATAAAGCA
>PVKS010053829.1:0-10275 GCA_004027875.1 Aplodontia rufa
TCTGCTCTGTGCTTTGAAACCTGGCCCAAAATAAGAAAAGTTTTTGAAGGCTACATCTAACCTCTAAAGAAATTAGGCAGGACATAGGGTTCCCTCAATATGCAAATGAGACTGTCCTGAAAAGCTAATATAATAACCCATTGATGGAAACAATGAGACATAGGGACATAGGCAGCCCAGAGGAAAAGTAGGGTGGCTCTCTATGTTCCTTCTGCTATAATAAAATCCTATAGACTGGATAATTTATAAAAGACAGAAATTTATTTCACATACTTCTTGAAGCCCAAGATCAAGGCATTAGCAGATGTACTGTGTGGTGACACCTGGTCTCTGGTTCCAGCATGGCAACTCATTGCTGCCTTCCCACATGGCCAAAGATGGAGGGGGGTCTAGTCAGTTCCCTCCAGCCTTCTTATGAGCGTACTAACCCATTCATCAAAGTCAAGTCCTATAATCTAATCACCACTCAAAAGTCATAACTCTTAATACTGTTGCATTGAGAATTAATGTTCAACATGAATTTTGGAGTGAACACAAACATTAAAACCATCCCATGAGGACTGTCCCTATTCAGTACCCTGTTCCTCTCTGTGGGGAGTTAACAGGCCTGACGTAAAAGTACTGCCTTTGAGCAAGTCAGTTCCTGGAAGCTTATTTAAAGGTCAATAGCAAGTCAGTTCCTGGAAGGTTAGTTAAAGGTCTATCCAGAGAAGATTGATTATATTGTTTTTGTAGACTGACCGTCGCCCAAACCCAGGTGCACATTCCTTCATGGTTGATGCCCATCTCTCTTTGTTCATTCTCTTCAAGTTATTGATGGTGGTCTGGTAAATTGTAACTTGCTTGTAACCTTTGATGTATGTGGAAAGCTATGGAATTTTTGCCTATATAAACTGCATGCGCTGCCTAATAGAGAATGAATGGGAAGAATAGAGAGCTGCATGTGAATAAAGAGAGACATCTTGAAGAAACCACGGTGGTCATTTGTTGCTTCGCTGGTCGAACGCGACACCTCTCTACAGCAAAAAAGCTATAAGCAGGTAGAGCTCAAGAAGGTACATGTCATTTTTATTGTACCAAATGCAAGTTTACAATGTGGCTGGATGACCTGATTTGCCCAATTTATGCCTGTGGTCCTAGTGTAATTAGAAAGAGCATCCCCCTTCCACACAGAGTGAATGATTATTTGAATAATAAATTCCCTTGCTGGAGATGAGGTAAGATAAGCAAAAGATGGATAGCACTGGTCACTTTGTGGTTTTGATGGGTTTCTTCTGAGCTATAGAACACTCCAAATGTATATATCACCCCCAGGCAGAGGGTTCAATAGTGCAATGTGAATCAAAGTGGAAGCAATTTACTTGCCTGTTAATCACTGTACATTTTTATTTACAAACAAATTCATTTTATTTGAGTGATTAAATTATTCAGTTACTTGGATGAATTATTTGATGATCATTGATAGTTGGAAGAGACCCAACATGAAATAGCCATTTGGTTGGGTTAGGTAGAGAAGAAGAATGAAATATCATAAGTGAAAGGCAGACAAAGAAATATTTAATTATAAGAATTGTTCCTATAGTCTCAAACAAATTTAAAACAATATGATGTGTGCAATAAATTAACTTAAGGAAGGAGTTTGGAATGTTTCAATTACCTTTTGCTGTAGAACAGAGTACTCCAGAATCTATTAGCTTAAAATTTATCTTCTCACAAATCTGTAATTTAGAGCGGTCTTGGGGAGAACCAGTAAACTGTTCCCCACATAGAACTAGTAGAGGTGGCTCAACTAAGATTGGTGAATCCAACGACAAGACGAGTGTTTCCCAAATGGTCAGCAATGTGGTGCTGAGCACAAGCAAAACACTCAGCTGAATTTGTTGTTTGAGTTCTTTAGTGATCTTGCCACCTGCTAGTTTGGGCCTCTTCACAGTGTGGTGATCCTAAAGCAGTTCAACCTGTATGATAGCTTACTTCTAAGAGTTCAGAAGTGGAAACTTCTCAAACCTGACCCATTTTTGCTTCCAGTATATTTTACTAGATAACATGGGTAACAGGGCCAGCCCAAATTCAAGAAGAGAAAAATGAAATAGAGCATGAATACTAGCAGGCATAGCTCATTAGGAGCACTAATGAAAGAGTCTATTGTAGAATACCTCTGACCCCTAGTGATTCATGCAAAGCAAGCATTGTACACCCCAAGAATCACCAAAATCTCATCTCATCTATTACAGCATCACATTCTAATTTGTGGTACAGGATACTGTCATTTAAATCAGGTCCAGATAAGGCTCCTCATGTACAGCCCTTTATCTGAAGATGTGTCACCTAAAAAGACAAGTTTCTCACACTACCCTTTCCACATATACACATCCATTACAGAATGGTAAGGGAGGATCAGAAACATCACAATTGATGCTCTCATTCAATAAGGAAGACAAGGAAAGCTAATAACAGTAAAATCAATCAGTAAAAATAAGGACTTTTTAATTCTTAACTATTTCTGCTACCTTTTAATCCAAACTGATATAATTCCTTTAAAAACTCTTTGAAATTCCTAGGTATCAAATTATAATCCACTCCATGAGACAAAAGGAACGCCCATAAGAGATTATAGGTGATGATCTAATCAATAGTCCTGCTATTGTATAATATGGTCCCCCTCTTAAGAAATTTTCAATAGAAGTTTCCCTCTTTTACTTCAAGCTTCACTGACAGTCTCCCAAAGAACCTTATAACCTCTGTTCAGGGTCAGATTCCAGAAGAAACCTTTCAAAAAATTGCAAGAAAACAAGCTCAATGTAAAGGAATGTTTTCTTGAAATAAAGATGTCAACTATTCCAATAGCTGAGTAGAACTCCATTGTATATACATACTGGAGCTTTTGGATCCATTCATCCTGTGAGGGACATCAGGGTTGGTTCCATAATTTAGCTGTTGTAAATTGAGATGCTATAAATATGGATTTTGCTGTATTGCTGTAATGTGCTGATTCTAAGTCCTCTGGGAAAATACCTAGAAGAATAGCTGGGTCATATGGTGGATCCAACCCTAACTTTCTGAGGCATCTCCACACTGCTTTCCAGGGTGGCTGTACCAGTCTGCATTTCCACCAACAGTGTGCTAGTGTTCCTATCTCCGCACAACACCTCCAGCATTTGTTATTGTTTGTATTCGTCATCTTTGATAGTCTGACTGGAGTGAGGTGAAATCTTAAGGTAGTTTTGATTTGCATTTCTCTGATTACCAATGATTTAGAGCCCTTTCTCATGTATTCATTGGCTTTCTCAATGTCCTATGTTGAGAAGTTTCTGTTCAGCTCTCTGGCCCATTTATTGATTGAATTGTGTTTTTGTTATTGAGTTTTTTGAATTCTTTGTAAAGTTTGGATATTAGTCCCCTGTCAGATGGATCACAAGCCATGATTCTCTCCTATTTGGTAGATTGTCTCTTGACTGTTTTAACTAATTCCTTGGCTGAGTAAAAGCTTTTTCTTGACTTTAATTTTTTTTCACTTTTGGAGTCTTACTGAGGAAGTTTTTGCCAGTTCCCACTTGCTGAATCGTTGTTCCTAATATTTTCTATCAGATGTATGGTAGCTAATTTAATTCCTAAGTCCTTGATCCATTTAGATTTGATTTTTGTGCAAGGTGGGATCTAATTTCAATTTTCTGCAAGTGGCTGTCCAGTTTGTCCAGAACCATTTGTTGAACAGACTGTCTCTCCTCCATGTTATATTTTGATCCCTTTTGTCAAAGATCAGATGTTTAAAGATTTGTGGGTTTGTCTCAGAGTCTTCCATTCTATTCCATTGGTCTTTATTTCTATTTTGATACTAGTACCATACTATTTTGAATACTACAACTTTATAGTATAATTTTAGATGGTATTGCAAAACCACCTGTTTCATCTTTCTTGCTTAGTAATGTTTTGGCTATTCTGGGTTTCTTGTTGTTCCATGTAAATTTGAGAATTGACTTTTCTATATCTGCAAAGTATGACATTGGAATCTTGATGGAGATTCCATTGAATCTGTATAGTGCTTTTGGCAGAATGGCCATTTTAATTATATTAATTCTGCTAACCAAGAGCATCGAACATCTTTCCATCGTCTCAGGTCTTCTTCAATTTCTGTTTTCAGTGTTTCAATAATTTTCCTTGTAGAGGTCTTTTACTTCTTTTGTTAGATTAATTTCCAAGAATTTTATTCTTTTAGAAGATATTGTGAATGAGACTGATTTCCTAATTTCTCCTTCTGCCCTAATATTGTTGGCATACAGGAAAGCTATTGACTTATGGGTGTTGATCTTGTAGCCTGCTACTTTGCCAAATCTGTTTATTAGCTCTAGCAGTTTTCTGGTGGAGTTTTTTGGATTTACAGATACAGGATATTGTCATCACCAAAAAGGGATAGTTTGACTTCCTGCCTTCCTATTCTTATCCCTTTGATTTCTTCCTTCTGCCTGATTGCTCCAGCCAGGGTCTCAAGGACTATATTGAATAAAAGTGGTGAAAGAAGGCAGCCTTGTCTTGTTCTGGAGTTCAGCAGAAATGTTTTCAACCTTTCTTCATTGAATATTATACTAGCTGAGGGTCTGGCATATATGGCCTTTAAAAGTTAAGATAAGTTCCTTTGATCTCTATTTTCTCTAGAGTTTTGAGCATAAATAGGTGCTGGATTTTATCGAAGGCCTTTTCTGCATCTATTGAGATTATCATATGGTTTTGTCCGTAATTCTGTTTAAGTGATGAATTACATGTATTGATTTGCATATGTTGAACCAGCCTTGCATACCTGGAATGAAGTCCACTTGATTATGATGATATATTTTCTTGATGTGATTTTGAATGCAGTTTGCAAGAACCTTATTAAGAATTATTGCATAGATATTCATGAGGGATATTGGTCTGTAGTTTTCTTTTTTTCAATGTGTCTTTGTTGCGTTTTGTTATCAGTTATGGTTGCTTCATAAAAATTGTTTGGGAGAGTACCCTCTTTTTCAATTTCTTGGAATAGCTTAACAAGGATAGGTGTTAGCTCTTCTTCAAAGCTGTGGTAAAACTCCTCAGAGAATCCGTCAGGTCCTGGGCTTTCTTCTTTGGAAGACTTTTAATTGCTGTATGGATTTTGGTACCTGTTATTGGGCTGTTTAGGATTTCAATTTCATCCTGTGTCAATGTGGGGATGTTGTATATGTTTAGAAATTTGTCCATGTCATCCAGATTATCTGATTTAGTTTTTCAAAATATGTTCTGATAATCTGTTTAATTTCAAGGGGGTCAGTGGTGATTGCCCCCTTTCCGTTGGTGATTCTGTTGATTTGCTTTGATTCTCTCCTTTTAATTAGAGTAGCTAGGAGTCTGTCAATTTTATTTATTTATTTTTTTGAAGAACCAGCTATTTATTTCATCAATTCTTTTTCTTTTTGTTCTCCATTTCATTGATTTCAGCTTTGGTCTTAATTATTTCCTGTCTTCTGCTGGCTTTGGGATTAGACTGTTTTTTCTTTTGTAGAGATTTGAGTTGGAGCATAAGCTTATTTGATAGGGATCTCACCTGATTCTTAATGTAGACACTCAGTGCCATAAAATTTCCCATTAAGAATGCTTTCATGCTGTCCTAGAGGTTTTGATATGTTGTGTCTTCATTCTCATTCTCTTCAAAGAATTCCTTAATTATTGTTCTCATATCTTCTTGGATCCATTCTTCATTTTATAGGTATTATTCACTCTTCACATATATGTGTGTGTTGTGCCATGGTTTTTGCTATTAATTATTATGATCATGACATCATGGTCTGATAGAATACATGGAATATTATTTACTTTTTTATATTTGCTGAGATTTCTTTTGTGAACTAGAATATGATCTATCTTGGAGAAGGATCCCTGTGCTGCTGAGAAGAAGGTATACTTTGCCAATTTGGGGCAGAATTTTCTGTCGATGTCTGTTAAGTCTGTTTGATTTATGGTATTATTTAGACTGGAGAGCTCTTCATTGTTTCTTTGCTTTGATGATCTGTCTATTGGTGATAGAGGAGTGTTAAAGTCTCCCAGTACTATTTTGTTGAGGTCCGCAAGTAGTTTTATATCTTAGAGTATAATTTTTCCACATAGTTGGGGGCATTGGTGTTTGGAGAGTATATATTTACTATGGTTATTTCTTCCTGTTGTATTGTTCCCTTTACTAGGATATACTTGCCTTCTTTATCTCTTTTGATTAATTTATGTTTGAAATCCACTTTGCTGGATATAAGAATTGCAACTCCACTTGCTGTCTTGGGCCATATGCCTGACAGATATTTTCTCATCCTTTAACCCTTAATCTGTGGGTGTCACTGACTTTAAGGTGGGTTTCCTGTAAGCAGCATATTTTTGGATTTTGTTTTTTGATCCAATCTGCAAGTCTGTGTCTTTTGATTGGTGTGTTGAGAACATTTACATTCAGTGTTAGAATTGTTAGGTGGTTGTTGTTCATATTCATTGTGTTTTATTAGTAAGTTCTGTGCTGTCTTAGTTGTCTATTGATACCATGTCCCTTTATTGAATTTCCTCTCTTTGTGGATTTTGAGGAACATTAATCTGTTCTTCTTTCTGGACTTGATCTTTGAGGATTCTTTGTAATGCTGGCTTTATGTTCATGAATGCTGCAAGTTTGTTCTTATCATGGAAAGTTCTTATTTCCTCCTCAAATTTGAAGCTGAGCTTTGCTGGGTTTAGTATTCTTGGTTGCATGTTTTGTTCATTCAGGCATTGAAAGATCTCCTTCCATGATCTTCTTGATTCCACATTCTGATCTGAAAACTCAGATGTGATTGTGATTGGTTTGCCTCTGAATGTGATTTGCAGTTTCTCCCTTGCTGCTTTTAATATTCTTTCTTTGATTTCCCTGTTGTAAATTTTTAATATGATGTGTCTTGGTGAGCTTCTCATTTGATTAGGCTTATTGGCTTATTGGATGTCCTATAAGCTTCCTGGATGAGCATATCTGACTCTATTTTTATGTGGCCAAAATTTTATTTAGCAATTTCTTTGAGAATGTTCCTTATCTCATTCATTTGTGTTTTGATTTCTTCTATATCCTAATTACTCTTAAATTGTTTCTTCTCATTTCATCCCAGATATTTTTAAAATTCTGTTCATGTTCTGTGAGTTGTTTTTTTTTTTTTTTTTTTTTTTTTTTTTTTTTTTTTTTTTTTTTTTTTTTTTTTTTTTTTTTTTTTTTTTTTTTTTTTTTTTGGTCATCCATGCATTCTAGCTTGCTCATCCTGTCCTCATGGTCAGAAGATCTTTCTTCAAGAGCTAAGGTTCTGTTTTCTATAGAAGTTGGCCTATTATTAAATTCTTCCATGGTTCCTCTCATGTTGTTGACTGCAGATTTTAGCTCTGTTACTTTTTGGGTATATCTATTTCTTTGATAGTAGAGTTTTTCATCTCTTGAGTCTTCTCACTTAGTCCCTTCATTATATCTTCTTTTAGCTCATTATTCCTTTTAGTAATCAGATCATTGATAATATTTTCAACTTGACCCCTACCCGTGGCATCCTTTTTAGAGGCATTTTGGGTTTGAGGTGTACCTCTCCTTGTTGAGTCTTCATTTTTGAGGAGCTTCGTCTGAATCTCTGAATTGAGATTTCCTGCAGGGAAGGCAGGCAGTTCTCCAGATGGTTTTTCCTTGCAAGTCAAAGGGTCAGATCAGCCACCCACTTTTTGATGATCGCCTTCTTCTAGATGCTATTTCTGCCTGTGTCCTTGTGTTGCTCTACCTTTTGGTTCCAGGCTCACGATTGCAAATCTGAACCTACTGGAATGTGGGGCATCAGGCAGGAGGTGCTGCTCCAGGCGGGGAACTACCCCTGGTTGGTCCTGAATGGGGGCTGCTCCGAAAGAGGGGTCCTACTGATCATGTTCTTAGCACCTCCTGAATGGGACTTAAACAGGTCCCAGCAGCCACATGGAGTTTCAGGTAGGTGGGGACTTCTCCAGGTGGGGAACCTCCACTGGTTGGTCCTGAGCAGGGCCTGCTCTGGATGGGGGTACTAATGTTTGTGTCCTGAGCACATTCTGGTGGGACTGAAACAGGCCCCAACCAGAACACAGGGTGTCAGGTAGGCAGGACTGCTCCAAGTGGGGAACCTCCCCTGGTTGGTACTGAGCAGGCTTTCTCTGGATGGGGGTCCTACCAGCCATATATAATACACTTTATATAAATCAGGTGAGATTTAAGTATTATTAAAATTTTAGATAAGATTTAATTATTGTTTAAAATTGAGTAAGGTTTAACCATTATGGAATACAAGAACTATACTTAAACTCCCAGCTAGAAAGCTCAGGAAAATACATGAAATAAATATTTTCTTGTAATGTAACATAGGCAGCTCAGACTGAGATCTCTGAGGGAAGGAAGTTAAATAGACGAGGTGATCCCTGCAGCTGTTCTGGTTTTCTGCCCAGAGTTATTTCAAGACCAGAAGCAGGAAGGGAGATCTCAAATAGTTTGGTGATCTCCATTGTTATGGTCCAGCTATGAGGTATTCTCCTGTTAATGCAAGAATATTCAGATTAATATGAAATACCTATTATCTAATCAGTCCATCCTAGTCTGAATGGTAGATAAATATAGGTGGGTGGACATGGCTGGATGTGCCTTGCAAGGGTACATATTCCCTGTGGCTCCCTCCCCTAATCTACTTCCTGACCCCTCCATGAGTTGAACTGCTTTCCTCCTATGGCCCTTCCCCCATGAGGTATTGCCTCACCATGGGCCCAGATCAATGGAGTCAGCCATTTATGGACCAAGACCTCTGAAACTGTTAGCCCCAATAAGCTTTCCCTCCTCTAAGTTGTTCTTATCATCCATAAAATAAAAATCAAAGACAAGGGGGATGAAATGACTGAAAGTTGTGGAGGTCAAGAGAGGATGAAGTTATACATTAACGGGGTTTTAGAGGACCTCTTGAGTTTTTGGTTGTGACTTCATAGAGAAAACCCCACAGTCAGGAAAAAGAATGACAGAGTTGTAAAAGTATAAGAATTTCCAGAGCTCAACAGAATTGGAAGGTGTTCAGACTTTGACAAGCCAGAGTAAAATGTCCACAGTGATTACCTGTGATGTTCAGTGAACATCCTAGAGGGATCATGATTTAGTAAGAGCAATATGCCTGCAGCAACTCCTGCTCTAGATAAAACCTCACAGAGCTAAACTATCAAAATGTTAGCTCAACTGCCTTTTGGTTTACAGGACCTCAGTAAATTTTTGACAGAGATGTTAAGTTTGTTTTAAGATAAAGGTAACCATGTCTTCAAGGTTGCAAAACTAACACACATTTTGCTTAGGTTTCTGGCCTATTAACCAATTGGGATATTTGTCTCTATTAGGTTTTTAAAATACAATGCTCATTGTTTTTTGTGTACAGCAACTTTTAATGATTTGACAAAGAAATATTTAAAATGTTAACTATGTTTGATTTGCATGGGTAAAAATAGCTGTTTTCTAACATATGTTAGTAAAATATGTCTAAGTTATTTATACATTAAAATACTAAAACACCAATTGCTAAATATAAATTTGAATATTCTCAAACCTTTTTACGGTCCATAAATTACAAAATATTTGGATCTATTAAATATGTTTTTGTAAATTTTTGATAAATGTAAAAAATATGTTAAAATTGTTTTTTTCTTCCTGGGTCTTCATTAAGATCTAAGAAAATTAACAATCAAAATTCTCATTAACACATTATTCTACATGCAAAGAGTACAAAAATTAAGCTATGATTTGATAAGAAATTATAAAAAGCATAAAACATGTTATCCTATTAAGAGAAGGAGTTCTCTAAACTCTAAAGTTTTACAAGGTTTATTTCAAAATATAAATTTAAAAATCATTTAGGCAAAAGGAAAAACCAGTCAATAAAAAGAGATATGAGAAATTACGGGTAAGGGGATGATATGTTATCAATAAGGATGATTAAATGCAAAGGGACTGTTTGGGGATGAGAGGGGCTTTTGTATATTGAAACAAGATTTTTCCCCTAAAGTAGAATGAATGGATTATTTCTGGATAGAAAGAAGTAAGATAAGCTGGGGTTTGGGGATGCAAACAAATTATTCAAGGTCTAGGTAGGTTTCAGTGTTTCTGAAGTGTTTGTGTGCTCTGCCTTTCATTATGACTTCAAGACAAGCAGATATGCCTAAATATTATGCAGTCTAAGAGATGGACATTGATCTCTTAAGAAGCACATATGTAAAGAACATTCAATCTTATTTTTTAAA
>PVKS010053830.1:0-10272 GCA_004027875.1 Aplodontia rufa
GCAAGGACCTGGGTTCAAACCCCAGCACCACATACACAACTAAGTGTTGGAGCAACTAAGGCCATGTGAAAAACTAAATAAAGTTGTTTCTTTCTTTCTCTATCTCTCACTGTCTCTCTCTCTTAAAAAAAAAAAAAATTTATTTTGAGACAGGGTCTTGCTAAGTTGCTGAGGCTGGTTTTGAGTTTGTGATTCTCCTGCCTCAGCATCCCAAGCTGCTAGGATTAGGGCCATGTGCCACCACGCCTGGCAATAATCATTATCTTAATGTATCTTTGAAACAACCTTGTAGGGCTGGAGTGGTGGTTTGGCAGTAGAACGCTTGCCTGGCTGTGTGAGTAGCCAGGTTCAAACCCCAGCACCACATGCACAACTGAATGGGTTTGAACCCGCGTCCTCGTGCATGCCAGGCAAGTGCTGCAACTCCTGAGCTACTGTTCCGGCCCTCTCCTCCTCTCTTAAAACAACAACAACAACAACAACAACAACAACTCTTGTAGATAAGGGAAATGCAATCATTATTTATGTTTTCAGCGCAGAGAAATTAAAATAATTCGTGCATGATCACATAACAAACCAAATCTAGGTCCTTAGTCCCTTAACTGAAATGCAAGAGGCCATTAAGCTTTTGTAGTAAGGTGTAATGCTGTTCATAAGGTAATATCCCCAGTGGTGGGTGCGGGCCAATACCCTGCAATTTTAATCCCATTAATACTTTGGCAGTCTATTTTTTTCTTTTGCAGTACTTGAGATTGAACCCAGGTCCTTGCACATGCTAGGCAAAACCCCACAAATGCAGCCATTTTTATTTTATTTTTGAGACAAAATTTTGCTAAGATCAACAAGTTTTCTTGTTTGTTTTTTGTTTTTAAGAAAGAGGGACAGTGAGAGAGAGAGAAGAGAATCAATTTTATTTAGTTTCTCATGTGGCCGTCGATGCTCGGACACTTTGCTGTGTGCAAAGTGCTGGGGTTTGAACTTGCTTCCTGACACTTGCCATGCAAGTGCTCCAGCCCTGACAGAATATTTTTATAGGTAAATGACTATTCACTCTAAGTGGTAAAAAAGACCAAATAGTCTCATGTCATGTCAGTTTGGGTCAGTTTTGCTACTGAATGAATTTGTAGCAAACCTTTTTGTTTTTAGTGCTGGGGATGAAACCCAGGGTACCCAGGTTCTCATGCACGCTAGGCAAGTGCTCTACCATTAAGCTACACTCTGCACCTGTGACAAACTTTTGTATTCTGGAGTGATTAAGGAGCTGTGAACTCTTATGATCAATTTTGTCCAGTTGAACTTTCTGTGATGGAAATCTTCTGCAACAGTTCCAGTGTAATAATGAACTCTGTAAACGGAAGCAACTAATGACCTGGCTTCTGGGCACTTGAAATGTGGCTCATGAGACAGAAGAGCTACATTTTAAATTTAGTTTAATTAATGTAAATGGCCATATTTGGCTAATGGCTATCATTTTAGGCACTTCACTATGATTATCCATTAAAAACATAATTTAAAATCAACGATAGCGGACAGAGTTACAAAATTGAAGGTCCATTTATCAAATTTTCACCATGTCTATTGCTAAGAATACCAAGTTATATTGATAAATCAGTTCTCTCAGTAAAAATAACCCTACCCCATTTGTTTACGCACCATAGTTTGGTAAAATGCCCCCTTCTTTATGAACCACTATGAAAAAATATACTGTCCAGGAAACTATCACATGCCATCAGTTTAATACATAATCCAATTCTAGAGATGTTACTATGTGAAAAAAGGTGCATCTCATAGTCTTTATTTTTTAACTTTGCTTCTCACAAAATTAGGCTGAAGCACGGGGCTGGGGATGACTCTTGGCTCCCTGCATCTATTTGCTTCCAAGGCAACACCATGGAATCCAAAAGGTGGGGGTCAAGTAGTGATTTGAAAACTACTAAAACGTGTTATATTTTAACGAAGAGTGGTTTCTTTTAAGTCATGCATATGTGCATGCGCGCGCACACACACACACACACCCACACCTACTAGCTTGCCCTGGTGGTTTGGCACATGGTTTGGAGTAGAGAATAGCAATAAGCAATCAAACCAATTCTTAACTTCCAGTTATTCATTCAACTAAGCTTTATCATCTCTAGAGACATACCAGCATTTGTTATAAATAAGGAAAAAGAGAATGAGGTCATGTTTCTTATCATTAAATAAAACATTAGTTATATGGCCATTATAACCCCCAGATTTAAAAGGATTAAAGCAATAGCATTTTTTTTTCTTTTTAAAGTGAGAGTTAATTTTATTTTTTTATCTGATTTTTGTTTTTCCAACACTTAGCTGTGTCTGTGGTACTGGGGTTTGAACCTGAGTCCCCATGCAGGACTGAGCCACCTCTGCAGTCCTAAAAAAGCATCTTCGTTTATGACTTGCTCTATTCCACTGCCTATTTTCTTACCGTCTGTGGGCGACTGAAATGCAGTTTCTCTCGAACTTCATGGGACAAAGACACATTCCTGATAGTCAAATAGTCTAAGTCTTCCGGCAGTTTGAGAGCTTCATCTCGTTGAACTTCTTTTATTTCTTGTAGCTGATGGACCAATGCTGATTCATAAGTGGCTGGTGAACAAAATTAGAATTACGTCATATGAAAAAAGAAAAAGAATTACGTTATATACCCAACCATACTAATGACCTACATTTGTATAGTCTTTTACTATTTACAAAGCTTTTGCATGCTTCATCTCATTCAAACAACACCATTACATAGGTGCAGCAGGTGTCCCCTTTTTCAGAAAAGGAAACCAAGACTAAGACTAAGATAAAGGGAATGTATCTCCTGAGCCACTAAGATTACAGGAGTGAGGCACTGCACCTGGCAACAACAAAATTCTGTCTAGCAGTTTAATGTATGTCCTTTTCATTTCAAATGTATGAAAGATTAAAAGTAAAAAAATAATTTGTGTTAGGAGCAGTGGCACATGCCTGTAATTGAAGGGACTAGGAAGGCTGAGGCAGGAGGATCCCAAGTTCAAAGCCAGCCTCACCGATTTAGCAAAGCTTCTGGCAACTTGGTATATGACCCTGCCTTTAAAAAGGGCTGAGGGGGCTGGAGCGGTGGCTCAGCGGTTTTGGCGCTTGCCTGGCAAGTGCAAGGACCTGGGTTCAAACCCCAGCACCACGTACACAACTAAGTGTTGGAGCAACGAAGGCCATGTGAAAAACTAAAGTTTTTTCTCTCTTTCTCTGTCTCTCTCACTGTCCCTCTCTCTTTAAAAAAAAAAAAGGGCTGAGGATGTAGCTCAGTAGTAAAGTGTCCCAGGGTTCAATCTAGTACCAGTTTAAAAAAAAATGCTTTTCCTGTCAGTGTAAGTCTTGGTTGAAACATTTCCCTCAACAAAATATGGGTTTGAATTTTAAGTCCTAAAGGTAAGATGTTTCTCTAAGAAAATGATTTTCTGAACTATCTCCATATGAAGCTATAATAAGTATAATTATTTTTTTCTTGCAATACTGGGGATTGAATTCAGAGTCCAGCACATGCTAGGGAAGTGCTTTACCACTGAACAACATCCCCAGCCCTTTTAATTTTCAGACAAAGTCTCATTAAGTTGCCCAGGCTAGCTTCAAACTTGTGATCCTCCTATGTCTGTGGGTTCAATCCTCAGTACTGAAAAAAAGGAAAAAGAAAGACAGCTTCTGTGTGTGTGTGTGTGTGTGTGTGTGTGTGTGTGTGTGTGTGTAAAGTCAGGCTTTCCTGTAAACAACAAATGTAATTATTCTAAATTAAACCTAATGATGTACTGAACAAAGTAAAACCCCAAACCAACTTTAAAATATATAATTTAATTTCCTAAATAAAGTACTTTTTACTCAATAGAAAAATTGTGACACTGAAATAAAAGGTTGACGTTACTTCTATTTTTTTCTTTTTTGTAGTACTGAGGCTTGAACTCAGCAGTACTTTACCATTCATCCATATCCTTAGCCCTTTTATGCTAATTTTTTTCCTTTTTTTTTTTTTTTTTTTTGGGTACCAGGGATTGAACCCAGAGGTGCTTCACCACTGAGCCACATATCCCCAGCCTTCTTTATTTGAGACACATCTCGCTAAGTTGCTTAGAGCCTCACACTAAGTGAGGCAGGCTTTGAACTTGTGAACCTACTGCCTCAGCCTCGGAAGCCTATGGAATTATAGGAATGCACCTCTGTGCCTGGCCATCCTCAACCCTTTTACATTTTATTTTGAGACATGGTCTCTCTGAGTGCCGAGGCTGGCCTTGAACTTGTAATCCTCCTGCCTCAGTCTACCACCTCACTGGGATTTACAGGCATGTGCCACAGTGTACATCCAACATTACTTCTTGTCTGTTAGCATATTATTTGTATTGGGTCATTTGGAAAAAATGATTCTAGAATTTGTGGTGAGTTTTCTTTAGTTGCTAGACTTTTGTAAACTTGCACGGTAGATGGCCAATGGCAACCGAGTCATTTTACACAGATAATCAAAGCATAATAAGGAAAGACATCACTGTGGAACTGAAAGAAAATGCTACCGCTAGAAGGAATGTAGCATTCTCACCACCCTGGCAGGTCCACAGGAGTTTAAAGTCTTTTTCCTGTATGAACAATATACCATCATCCAACTTTTCCTACCCTTCTCCCCATATCCTGTTCTGTGCCTTTTTTCATTACATAATTTTCCATGAAAAATCTGCTATCAAAATGCAGAAGTCAATGCTCTGTATAATTTTCTTTGTGTCTGAAATTTTCCATTAGAAACTTAAAAAATAGGTAAAAGAAATCTAAAGCTCTCTGTGTCTCTCATAGTCAACAAACTGATAAAAATATGATGGCATATCATATATTACAATACAATATATGGGGGATGGAGCGGGTGGCTCAGTGGTTACAGTGCTTGCCTGGTACGTGAGTTCAAACCCCAGCACCACTTACACAATGAAGTTTCAGAGCCAGTTAAGGCCACATGAAAAACTAAATAAAATTGACAAAACTGACTCACTCTCTCTCTCTCTCACTGTCAATCTCTCTTTAAAAATAACAACATCAACAACAAAAAAACAATGTATGGGGTCAGACTCTGGAATTCTTTGCCTGATTGTCTTTTTGTCTGTTTACTGGGGATTGAACTCTAGGCCACTTTACCACTGAGCCACATTCCCAGCCCATTTTATTTTTTATTTTGAGACAGGGTCTCAGTAAGTTGCTCAGGCAATCTTCCCAAGTCACTGGGATCACAGGTATGTGCCACTGAACCAGGCTTTTTTTTTTTTTTAAAAGAAGAACTCTGGGGCTAGAGCAGTAGCTCAGTGGTTGAAGTGGTTGCGGGTCATGAGCAAGGACTGGGTTCAAATCCCAACACCATGTACACAGTTGCACAGCTCAGTATTAGAGAAACAAAGGCCAGATGAAAATATAAATAAAATTGATTCTTTCTCTCTCTTCCTCCTTTTTTTTTTTTTTTTTTTTTTTTTTTAAAGAGAGAAAGAGAGAATCAACTTTTTAAAGTTTTTTATGTGGTTCTCATTGCTCCAACACTATTGTGTATGTGGTGCTGGTGTTGGAACCCACATCCTTGCACATGCCAGGCAAGCGCCATAACCGCCAAGCCTCCGCTCTAGTCCCTTTCTCTTCTCTCTAAAAAACAAAACAAAACAAAACAAAAGATAAAAAAATAAATAAATAAAAGAAAAACTCTACAATAGCATTTCCAATCTTTTTTTTTTTTTTTTTCAGGGCTGAGGATCGAACTCAGGACCTTGTGAGTGCTAGGCAAGCGCTCTGCCACTGAGCTAAGTCCCCAACCCCTGCATTTTCAATCTTGTAATGTATACATAAGCACCTGGGGATCTTATTAAAATGCAGAATTCTCACTCAGTGGGTCTAAGGTGGAGCTTGAGAGACCCTGCACTTCTGGTAAGTTCCCAGGTATTGCAGTACTACTAGCTGGGGACCATACTTTGAACAGCACAGAGTGAAATACTATGTTGGTCCTACAATATGATGTCTTCCCTTGGCATAGAGCTATTCATCGATCTGTTGTCCATTTATAATTTGTACAAAGGGAAAAGAGCATATAGGCACCTTACGTAAAAATTATTTTCTACCTTCTATTTTCAGTCTTTCAGCAAGTTCTCTACATTTAGTATATTTCTTCAAGGACTCCGGAACAGCCTTGGCTAGTAATTCCATGTCAACTTCCTCATACTTCAGAACATCTAGAGCTCTGCAAATAAACAAAAGCATTATTAACATAAGGATTTATATCTCTTGATGAACAAGATTACTTGGAATAATGCCAAATCTCAGAATAAATAACAAAAAGTTACCTTAATTCTTTCCATGTACAATGAGAAAATACAGCATTACCTAAGAACAGTACAACTTCAATCAGATTTACTATTTAGCTGGGTGTGGTGGCACATGCCTATGATCCCAGCAGTTCAGGAGACTCAGGCAGGAAGACTGAAAGTTCAAAGCCAGCCTTAGCAACGTAGTGAGGCCCTAAGCAACTTAGTGAGGCTTGGTCTCAAAGGAAAAAATAAAATGGGTTGGGAATGTGGCTCACTGGTTAAGTGCCCCTGGGTACAATCCCTGATTAAAAAAACAAAACAAAACAAAACCATTGGTAAGGGTAGCTTGGTTATACTTCATCTTTTGTCCTCCCTTTCATGTAAGGACAGAATATTCTAATAATAAGAGTTTCAATGAATTCCCAAAGAATAGGGACTGCACTTAACATCTAAGCTATTCTAGGTTCTAGTAGACTGTGAGCCATTAGTTATTCTTTTCGATGCTAGGAAGCACAAAGAAGTCTCTTTATTTTTTTGACAAAATGACTTAAGAAAGAAGAAGACGACATTGTGAATATGTTTAAATCTCTGTAAAACAAACTGATAAAAAATTATATAAGAGGGCTGGAGCAATAGCTTAGTGCTTACTTGCCTGGGATGTGTGAGGACCCAGGTTTGAACCCCAGCACCACTTACACCACTAAGTGTTGGAAAGACAAAAAAAAAAAAAAAAAGATGAAAAAAATAAAACTCTCTCTTTAAAAAAATTCTGATATAAGAGTTTAAAAGTATTCTTCTAATCTAATTTTCCTAACTTGATATAATCTTCACTGACTTCACACAAGGGAACTTCTACTACCCATCTGGATGGACTACAAATTGGTCAAAAGCAGGGAGAGAAGAGAGCAATACATGTGGTCAATAGGGAAAATTACTAAAATCCTTAGGCAATTTACACAGATGACCAAGCAACATGCTTAAGTACTAATGCTACAGGTAGATCCAGTGAAATTTCTATGAACTTGATTCACAGCTCTTGTTGATATCAAACTAGTGAGAAAAACTTCAGGTACATTTAGTCCTCAGAAGTACTGATGCTCCTCTGATCTGTTTAATCCCTTTTATACTGATCTTAGGCCTTCCCTCTTGATATTCTTCACCTTCAATTCTAATTTGACCTTGGATACTGCCCTAAGGTGGAGCTAACTAGGACATTTAGGTTATTTACCTACTTCATTTACATATGGCCTTTTTTTGGGTTATAATTTGATTAAAAAGTTATGACCAATATTTTTTTTTTTTACAGAAATAGAACTTTTTATCCTAAAGTTCATATGGAATTTCAAGGGACCTAAATAATCCAAATAATTTTGAAAAAATAAAATGTTTGAATTTCCTGATATCAAAATATATTATAAAGGTACAATGATCAAAACAGTGTAGTATTGGTGCTGGGCACAGTAGCAACTGCCTGTAATCCCAGAGACTCAGGAAGCTAAGGCAGGAGGATCACACATTCAAGAACATCATCAGAAAAAAAAAAAAATCATCAGTAATTTAGTGAGATCCTTAGCAACTTAGTGAGAGCCTGTTTCAAAAAAGAAAGAAAAAGGTAGGGATGTAGTTCAGTGGTAAAGTGCCCCTGAGTTCAATCCCCAGTACAAAACAAAAAAGAAAAAACGAGCAGTGTAGCAGTGCAGTACTGGTATGTGTACACACACACACACACACACACACACACGTGTGTAACGATATGTATAAATTTAACCACAATTACAAAACTCCCAGAGGAAAACATACTAGAAAAGCTTAATGACATTGGATTTGGGAATGATTTCTTGGCTAGTAACACCAAAAGCACAGGCAAAAAAAGTAAAAATACATAAACAGGACTACATTGAACTTACTTATTTGATGCTGGAGATTGAACCCAGAGTTTTGTATGTACTTAGCTTGTGTTCGCCCACTACTGAGCTATAGCTCTACCACTAGACCTTACCAAAATTTTTTTTAAAGAGCATTTGTGGGGCTGCAGAGGTGTCTTGGTGGTTACAACACTTGCCTGGCATGTGCGAGTACACAGGTTTGAAACCCAGCACCACATACATAATAAAGTGTTGGAGCAACAAAAGCCATATGAAAAACTAAATAAAAAACTGATTCTTTCTCTCTTTCACTGTCCCTCTCCCTAAAAAAAAAAAAAGAAGAAGCATTTGTACATCAGAGCAAAAACACAACCTATGGAATGGGAGGAAACATTTGCAAATCATGTATTTAGTAAGGTGTTAATATCCAGAATATATAAAGAACTCCTATAATGCAACAACAAAAACAACATGATTAAAAAATGGATGAATAATTTCAGCAGACATTTCTCTAAAGGTGATAAATGCTCAACATCACTAATCATTAGAAAAGTTAAATCAAAACCACAATGTCACCTTACACCCATTAAGATAGATGGCTACTATAAAAAAAACCAAAAGCCAGGTACAGTAGTGTATCCCTGTAATACTGGTTACTAGGAGGGCTAAGACAAGAGGAACCCAAGTTTGACTTAAGCCCAGACAATTTTTTGAGACCCTTTAAAAAAAAAAAAAGGCTGGCGCCCTCCATAACAAAAATTATCACACGTTGAAGAATGAAATCCAAGATGACCTGAGAAGATGGAAAGACATTCCATGCTCTTGGTTAAGCAAAATTAATATAATAAAAATGGCCATTCTGCCAAAAGCTCTGTATAGATTCAATGCAATCCCTATCAAGATATCAATGTCATTCTTTACAGATACAGAAAATGCAATTCTCAAATTCATTTGGAACAATAAGGAACCCAGAATAGCCAAAACATTACTAAGCAAGAAAGACAAAACAGGTGGTTTTGCTATACCAGATCTAAAACTATACTACAGAGCTGTAGTAACAAAAACAGCATGGTACTGGTATCAAGATAGGAATGAAGACCAATGGAATAGAAGACCCTGAAACAAACCCACAAATCATTAAACATCTGATCTTTGACAAAGGGGGACAAAATATAACATGGAGGAGAGACTGCCTATTCAACAAATGGTGCTGGACAAACTGGGCAGCCTCTTGCAGAAAGTTGAAATTAGACCCTTATCTTTCACTTTGTACAAAAGTCAAATCAAGATGGATCAAGAAACTAGGAATTAAACCAGCTACCTTGCAACTGCTGGAAGAAAACTTGGGACCAACACTCAAGCATGTGGGAGTAGGCAAAGACTTTCTCAACATGTCTCCTAAAGTGAAGGAAGTAAAGTCAAAAATCAATAAGTAGGTTTTGCACAGCCAAGGAAATGATTAAAACTGTCAAGAGACTTCCAACAGAATGGGAGAGAATCATGGTCAGTGATTCTTCTGATAGGGGAACTAATATCTAGAATTTACATAATCCTCAAAAATCTCAACCTCAAAAACACAAATAACCCAATCAATAAATGGGCTAAAGAGCTAAACAGAAACTTTTCAACACAGGACATTGAGCAAGCCAATGAGTACACGAGAAAGTGCTCTAAATCTCTTGTAATCAGAGAAATGCAAATGAAAACGACTTTAAGATTTCACCCCATGCCAGTCAGATTGGCACAAATGAAGAATATAAACAATAATATATGCTGGAGGGGTTGCAGAGAGATAGGAACACTAGCACGCTTTGGTGGAATTGCAGACTAGTACAGCCCTTCTGGAAAGCACTGTGGAGAAGCCTCAAAAACTTAAGGATGAATCCACCACATGATCCAGTTATTCCTCTCCTGGGTATTTTCCCAGAGGAGTTAGAATCAGCACATTACAGAGACACAGCAAAATCCATATTCATAGCAGCTCAATTTACAATAGCTAATTTTATGGAACCAACTCAGATGCCCCTCACTAGATGAATGGATCCAAAAACTGTGATATATATATATATATATATATATATATATATATATATATATATATATAT
>PVKS010053831.1:0-10268 GCA_004027875.1 Aplodontia rufa
CCCCCCCTGCTGTTCCCCATCTCCTGGCTGTTCCCCTTCCCCAGGCTCCTCCCCATCCCATCCTGCTGCTGTTTCTCAGTCTCTGTGTAGCACATGGTAAGTCCTCTCCAACTCTTTTGATGAGTTTCCGAATACTTGGAGCACTTCTGAGTCGATTTGATTTGTAACTTATGCTCTCCTTGAGGTCAAGTATAAATTACTTGTTCTTACACAGAGCAATACAACCTTCCGTCGTCGACTCAGTTTTCTCCCCACAGAATCACTTGGATTCCTAGAGGAGGTTCCCTATTTTTAAAGACGGGCTCTGGGCTGATGTCATAGCTCCTGACCTGCTGTCTCCTGCGGTGCCAGAGCCCTTATTATCTGCGCCCTCCTCCACACTCCCCCTAAGTCTTGGTGACTCATTGTGCCTTCATGTAGCAGTCATTCAACGCCCACATGGACGGTGGCCCTGCTCGTCCAGCATGAAGCTTTGTGCCTGACTCCTGTCTCTGGAGAGGCTAGATCTACTGAAGCAATTTAAGAGACCGTGGAGAGAAAGAAAGATAAGATGGTCAACCAACACTTCAGATGAATTACCAGCCAAAAAGAAAACACAGTGAAATTATACAGGGCGTCAGCGCTTGTGGCTTGGGAGTTGGGGAGGCTGTGAGAGGAATACATAAATATGTATTCACCTTTTGGAGGAAAGCAAAGCTGAGAAGAAGGACAGAGACAAGGACAGGGGCTCGGAAGCACAGTCCCCCAGGGTCCAAGGGGCTCCTCGGACAGTCCTCTCTCCCAGTCTCAAAGCGGGGAGAGCAGTGGGGCACCTGGCTCCCGGGGATCAGTCTCCATCTTGCTGGAAGAAAAGCTGGCCGTAATTCTGGCTGTGTGGGATCTGCAGTCGTGCATATCATATGTGATCATTGCACAGAGATTTCCTCCATCCGGGTCTTTCGGTACACAGGGGGAAAGCTGCCACTTTTCTGTGTCTCAGAAAACCTGTCAGCTTCTGAACCCCATCTGGAAACGGGTCTCGATTCTGTCCTTTCTCATGTTCTGACATTTCACCCTCCCATCAGCAACACAACGGCATCTTTTGAAACACAATACTGCTAATTTCATGTCCATCCTCACAATAGCCAGCAAGATTATTTTCCGCACTTAAAATCAAGCTTTCTTCATGTTCTCTCTATGGCTCTGGGAGGGGGTCAAGCAAACGTACACCTATGTAAAAAAGGATCGAGTGTGCATTAAGTGCACTTTATTTTGCTTGTAAGTTATATTGCAACAAAAGAATTAAATAAAATCACCTGTTTTTCTCTCTGCACAGCAGCCATTTTCTTCTGGTTGTTATTTTGTAGCTAACACAATATTTTTATTTCATTAAAGAAATTTTTAAAATTCACCCAGAATTCCTCTCCTATAATAAAAATGCTCTTCTCACGATTCCGACTCTGAACATATAATTGTGAAGTATGCCCTGTTTTGTATTCTGCTTCTGTTCCCCACGTAATAGTATATCAAACATTTCTCTGTCTTTCGTGGTTCTCATAATTTTCCATATTAATGGCTGCAAGCTCTTATGTGGAATGATTGCAATACCATTTGCTTCTCCACTCCTCTCATATTAGGCATTTAGGTGACTTCAGATTGTTCATTAAAGCAAATTACCCTCCTGTAAACATGGATGCAAGTGCTCAGCCATCCATCAGTGGAGGTGACGGCAATTTGAGCCAGTGCTTTATAGAAAGGACACAAAAGGGAACAGGAATGGGGGATCTCCTTTGAGGAGCGCCGGTGGGCTCTGGGCAGCACAGTGGTAGCACTGGCGATTGCTAAGATCTCACAAACACACCCCTGGACACCAGGGTCCTGCTGGCAAGGGACTGGCCTCCTGGACTTGCCTGGATTGCTCTGGACAGCCAGCCCCTAGGTCAGTGCCTGTCACCAGTAGACCCCAGAGGCTGAATGAATGAAGACATGCATGAATAGATACATTAACTCATCTAATTATCCCAAAAGCTTGTGACATGGGTATCATTATCCTATGTCACAGATGAGGAACTGAGGCTCCTGGAAAAAGGAACAAAGCCCCACAGAAATGTGGAGCTTTTCATGGTATTGCATTTACCCATCGGTCAAACCCTGTGAGGTACACAATGATCCCAAGTTCGCACAGGAGGAAAACAGGCATTGGAGAGAAGTCCAACTTCCAGGCATTAGAATCTGGATCCAAGTCGGAAATTTCCAGCTCAAAATTCCAAACCCGCTTCTGTGCACTCTGCTTCTTCTCAGATTCAGGAACATGGGACCAAAAGGCACAAGTGTCTTTTTGTTCTGTTTTTATATTTGCCAATACGATTTCATTTATTTCTGTTCAAAAGAAAGTCACCAGTGCCTTGTGCTTGTGCGGGTGTTGTGGCAGCCAGCAGTAAGGGCGGCCGGCATCGCCGCTAACGTGGATGGTCTAACAGCGCCTCATGGCCCTCTCAATCAGCATTCCATCAATTAGTAAGAAGCCCAGACCTTCTCATATTTGCTTTGTATAAAGCCAGTGAACTGCAGCTCTTCATTGAACTCTATTACCATTGCATCGTGATTCCTCTAAATATTAACCCTTGGTCATATTTGATTCCCACATTTTCTCCCAAATTATTTTTTCCTTTCAGCTTTGTTGATTTTCTATTCATAAAAATGGTGTCCAGAACTACCAACTGATTTTGTTGCCTTTACACAAGAGAACACAGGATCAGGTCCTGTCTCTTGTGCCAGCCAGATGGAAGTGGACCATCGTGTTAAGTGAAAGGAGCCAGGCACAGAAAGGAGAATACTGCATGATACTGTTCATGAGTGGAATCTAAAAACATCGATCTCATGGGAGCTGAGGGGAACAGTGGTCACCAGAGGCTGGGGAGAGCAGGGGGAGTGGGTATGGGGAGAAAGCTGACCAGTGAATACTAAGTTACAGTCACAGCAAGAAGCTGTGGTGCCAGTGTTGAGCTATCACACAGTCCATGTAGCTGAGAGTAACAAATTGCACATTTCAAAACACTGGCAGAGAGGATTCGCAAAGTTACACTGTGGAGAAATGGGAAGGAGACAGACATTTAATTGATTTAAGCATTACACCACATGTATACACATGGAAACATCATGTTGCCCCATCACATTCTTCCAGCTTAAAATAAATTTAATTTTTAAAAATATTTGGTTTCTTTATTGCTTCGGTCCTTAGAATGTCTGATGACAGTCATATTTCTTAGATTGAATGTGTAATGCAAGAGTTCAGTACAGGCCAGGGCATGGATCTAACTTGCATTCCCCAGCTCCCTCACCTCCACCAGGGCTGGGAGTACCCGTGCACACATGGATGCCACACACAGGGATCATGGGCACCAGCCCATTCCTCTCGGCATAGGGCATCAATGCCGCACCTGCTCTGAATATTTTGAACATCACCTAGATCGTCCCAATGCTGAATACCAAATGACCCATCCTTTTGTCACATCTTTATGACACTTTCTCATATATTTAAATTTCACATATTGTTTTATTTACTTCTGACTTTTCTATTCTACTAACATTTTATATATTTTATTGATCTATTGTTCTACTTCACTTGGGTCACCTTTTAATTATTATAGATTTATAACACAGTTTTATATATGCCATGATAGATTCAAGTATCGTGATACCTGATGTTTATGCTATTTGGCAGGGGTCTCAAGAAGAAGATACATTTACTTTTGTAAAACTTACAAAAACACGACCAGGAGAATTAGGTGCCAGAGCTCCTCCCAGGCACGGCAGACTCTGCCTGGGCTCCCAGTAAACCCACCTCCAGCGCCTCTCGCCTATCTAAACTGCTTACATTTTCATACAGCTGTTCTTTTCTAATGAAGTTTGCAACTATTCACTTTAGATATTTTTATTTGTTCTGCTAATGTCCCCAGTGCTGATGATATCATGGGGAGAACTGCCATCTTCAGAAAACCTGCTCCCCTCTAGACAGCAGCATAGCTCACATTCCAGCAAGTCTTCCTTTGTAATTTCCAGAACACTTCTTGCTTTTTGCCTGATGTCCCTGTTGAGCTTATTTCTAAAGATTCTGCATTCTTTCTTGTCATGATGAATGAGCTGTCAATGCTGGAATGCAGGAATCCTGTTAATTTTAGAGGTTTTTTTCCCTATGTCCAGCAATTTTTAGCTGACTTATTTATATTTTTTGATCACCTGAAAATGGTCATTTTTTTTTATAACCCAAATGTATATTCTTTTTATGGTGGAGGACCGAAGGCCAGCAGAGTCAACATGAGCTCGGGCTGGTTTGAGGTCAGCTTGCCCTGCCCCGATTGACTGGCTGAAAGCCCTGAATCTCAAGGCAAACTTCTTCCCTGGGGGTGGAAATGACTTCCTGAATGCCCAGCCTCAGAAGCATTCCTTCAAGATTGGATACCTTCATTTTGAAGTCCCCGGATGTCCCTTCTTATCTTAAACAGCTAGTAAACTTCCCCCTTGTGACCCTCAATGACAGCAAGCAGAGAGATTTGGGGCCTCACCTTTTTGGTGTGGCCCCCTGACTCACCGCTCTTTGACTCTATACTCAGTCTCCATCATTCTTTCCCCACAGGTACTTGGGTCATGGCTGACATTTTATATCTTAATTTGGGGTTTTATTTTATTAAACAGATATCCCAAAACAACATTAAATTAAGGCAGCACCTTAATTTCATTCTGCTTTTAAAGAAATCTGTAGAATTCTTTCTTGACGATATTTTTTGATTAAAAAAAAACTATTGGCATATTAGCAAAGTGTATTTTTAGTTCTTTGCAAAAACTTGCAGTTGGAATAGTGTTGAACTTTGTCATATTTTTTTTAAACATTTGCGGAAATGGTTACCTAGGGACTTTCATTTAATTCATTGATGCCTTCTACTGGGTCTTCCTAATTGAACCAGTCTTGCATTTCAGGGATATGACTTTATTTGTAAGCCAATGTCCATGGCAGGTTTTATTTAAGTCCTCCATCTACATTCCTGACCTTGGCTGGGTGTCTGGGGACACCCAGTGTGTCTATCAGGATCACTGTACTAGAGTACCATTTACACAAAAATGTTTTTAAAAATTCACTACCAGATTCATATCCTATTTCTTGGAATCTTCACAGTCCTTTGGTGACTTTATGGACTTATTTTCTCTTATTAAGACTTTCTGGAGCTGGAGCGGTGGCTCAGCAGTTTCGGTGCTTGCCTGATGAGGGTTCAAACCCAGCACCATATACACAACTAAGTGTTGGAGCAACTAAGGCCATGTGAAAAACTAAATAAAGTTGTTTCTCTCTTTCTCTGTCTCTCTCACTGTCCCTCTCTCTTTAAAAAGAAAAAAAGACTTTCTTCATCTTATATCAACTTAAGGAACTTTACTTTCATGCATGTAGAATCATCTGCTTCCTTGAGAATATGAAAACAACAGCATGATAATAAATATTTATTTCTTGTGATTTTTATTTCTGTAGCATTTCTATTTCCTTTTGATTCCTCACTTACTGCACTTTTGGTTTTTCTGAAGCAGATTTATCGGACGCTTATCTCAGTAGATCTTTGAGGAATCAACTCTTGCTTTTCTTTATTGATTTTTTTCTTGCTTTCCAATCTATGTCTTTTTTTTTAATTTCTTCCATTGTGTTCTTTTCTTCTCTAAGGTGTTACATTGAATAATTTACCTTCTCTTTTTCATTTCATTTTTTTTTTTTAATTTTTTCTCTCTTTTTCATTTTAAATAGTAAAGACATTTAATACTTTGACTTCTTCCTCTAAGTAAATTTTTATCATTATTACTATGACTATTTTCAAAATTGTCTTTTATTCAGTTCTTAATTTTTCCATTCTCCCATTTGCTTTTTAAGAGAACATTTTGAAATATCACTGTGATTGGCAATTTTGTTTTCTTACTCTTAAGGTTTTTGATTTCTAATTTTAGTAGTGTTTTTGGTTAGGATGTAGCCTTCATAATATCTGGTGGAATTTGTTCATTTAATTTCAAGAAAAGATTAGTAAATGAGTAATTCTAAAGAAATATGTCTGGGGGCTGGAGCGGTGGCTCAGTGGTTTCCAAGCTTGCCTGGCAAGCACGAGGACCTGGGTTCAAACCCCAGCACCATGTACACAACAAAGTGTTGGATTAACTAAAGCCATGTGTAAAACTAAATAAAGCTGTTTCTTTAAAAAAAAAAAAAGAAAAAGAAAAAGAAAGAAAGAAAAGAAATATGTCTCATTTATCAGCTACAATATTTTGTCTGCTTTATCTGTTGTGGTCTTGATTGTATTTTACTGCTGCCCTCTAACCAAGCCTTTGTTTGCTTCTACTTGAAGTTCTTATGGTCTTCATTTTGTATTTTCTCTTGCTATGTTGTTTGGTGCATGTAGATTCAGTTATTTTATCTGGTATGTACTGTAGCTCTTTGTATAACTATTAATGTAACCATTTATATTTTATCTTGAATTATTTAATATTATTATTATCGCCACCTTTGCTTTCCTATATTTGTCATTACTGTATCCCTAGTGAAACCTTTCATTTTAAGGAGTTGTGTGACTTTTGAAAAGTAGGTTGGTCTTCAAAAGCACGATGCCACATTACCTTTGGAAACTGTTTGGGGCATTTTTGCCTATTTAGGGGGTGTATCGTGTGTGGTTTTTTTTCTTTCAGTTTCTTTTTCCTTCCACAAAAGTTTTTCAACTTTGATTGAATTTGACTCACCTGAGTAATCATTTTCATAGATGATACTTTCCTCTGTTTTAAGATATTTCACTGGGGCCGGAGCAGTGGCTAGGCGTTTACAGCACTTGCCTGGCATGCAAAGTGCATGGGTTCAAACCCCAGCACCCACATGCACAGCTAAGTGTTGGAGCAATGAAAGCCATGTGAAAAAAAATCAATAAAAATGGATTCTCTCTGTCTCTGTATCTCTCTTTCTCTCTCACTGTCCTTCTCTCTTTAACAACAACAACAAAAAAAAAAAGATATTTCATAAGCATTTTAAAGGAATTGAAAGGTAGGAAACACTGGCACTTTCTCTATCATTCTTTCAAACGAGAACAGCATTGTCTAATAAGCCTTAGGCAACTCCCAGTTTCCAGACTCTCCACTAGTATAAATAGTTTTATTCCTATTCAAGTGGTGCTTTCTTGAATTTTATAGATGTTCATTTCCTCCCCTGAAATGATGATTCTAATTTCATTGGTTTTGATCCTAAGACAATTATGGAATAATATTTTTATCTACTTCAAATTTTAAATATGCCAACCAAGTTCCTTTTATATACTTCATTTTATTTTCCCCCTCAATTCCTTTACACAACTCCTGTTTTCTATGCTCTTTAAAAGTTCAATAATCCATAGCATTTTTAAGTCAAGTTCATGAAGAACTTTGAGAAAATAATGTTCCAAAAGCCAAGTCCTTCTTTTTAATGAGCACTTTATGAAATAGGCTTTCTTTAAAGGTCACTATTAGTCTTGTTCCAATTATAGTATTAGTGTTCACGTGAGCTACTGAAATATCACCTCCATTTTCTTCTAGTACTTTCTCACCTATTCTGAGGGAAAATTTGTCCTGAGTAAATGATAAGCACAATTTAAAATGTTCTTCATACAACACCAATTTCTCAAAAATGTCACAGCTTTAGCAACTGTCATCAATAATGATACTAAATTAACTCTTATAAAAATCCAGTTTTATAACTACTAGTATGTGTGGACATGAAAAATTAAAAGTGGTAGGGGGTAGAAAGTGGGGAGATGGGCACATAGGAATAGTAATCAGGATGAAAAACCCAAAGATTTATAAATAAGAGCTAATCTTTATTAATATTAGAATTTCCAGCATCGGTGCACCCCCTACTGACTGACTGGAGTCCATATAAGGGTGTTTTAAAATAGCATTTAATGTATGTTATAAAAATAAATCAACAGAGCTATTTAGAAAGAATATTTATTAATTTCCTTCCTAAAAAACTTTGTTAGATCTTCATTAGCCGTAGAGTGAAACCACAACACAGTAACCTGGAACCCAAAACCACTCAACATCTGAAAGAAATATTTTCCTTTACTATCTGGAAGGGAGGATGCAAGAATGGCCAACACAAAACCCCCTTGTCTTAAATTCTCCTGAGGGGCCACACCCTGCACAGGAGGTCCTGAGTCCCCCTCCCCTCCTCCTCCTGGTGCCCATGTCCTCACACCAGAGCTCACCACCACCTCACCAGCCTGCAGCCCTCCCTCCTCCAGCCTTCCTGTCCCCAGGCTCTTCTTTTCCCTAGATCTTGCCCTCCTTTCCTCTCTCCAAGTAATGCCACTCCCTTCCCTCATGATGAGACTAGTAGACCATTTTCTGAACTCTGTGGGTTTTCTAACTTTACTGCAAATAATTCTGTAATCCAGGTTTTTGTCCAAGCTTCTTAATTTTTCATATAGTAGATTCCTGTATTAGGAATCACAAGGACAAAGAGTAATATTTTAAGTTTCTTCATAGATATTGCTAAGCTGGTCTCCAGAAAGAAAGACTGTACTGATTTATACTTTTTTTCTTTTCTTTTCTTTTCTTTTTTTTTTTTTTTAGAGAGAGAGAGACAGAGAGACAGAGAGAATCAATTTTTATTTAGTTTTTCACATGGCTTTCATTGCTCCAACGCTTAGTTGTGTACGTGGGTGCTGAGGCTTGAACCCGTGTAGTTGCACATGCCAGGCAAGCGCCGCAACTGCCGAGCCACCGCTCCAGTCCCTATACTTTCTTCATAAGTGCATGAAAGTACTGATTTCACTTTACACGCACCAACTTTGAATAAGAACTGTATGTTGGGGGCTGGAGCAGTGGCTCGGTGGTTTCAGTTCTTGTCTGGCATGTGCAAGTACATGGGTTCAAACCCCAGCACCCATGTGCACAGCTGGGTGTCAGAGCAATGAAAGCCATGTGAAAAACTCAATAAAAATTGATTCTCTCGGTCTCTCTCTCACTGTCCTCTCTCTAAAAACAACAACAACAACAACAAAACCCCAGCACACTCAAAACAGCATACTCTTTTTTGTGGACTATCAAATTAGCAAATCAAAATACAGGGGGTTTTTTTGTTTGTTTGTTTTTTCTTTTAAAGAGAGAAGGACAGTGTGTGAGAGAAAGAGAGAAGCAGAGCAAATCAATTTTTATTGAGTTTTTTCACATGGCTTTCATTGTTCTGACACTTAATTGTGTAAGTGGGTGCTGGCTTTTGAACTCGTGTACTTGGGCATGCTAGGCAAACACCACAACCACTGAGCCACTGCTCCAGCCCCAAGTATGCTGCTTTAATTTAGTGGCTCACTAGTGCAACTGAGTATTTTTTTTCATATTTATTAACCATTTGTACCTTTTCTACCAATTGCTTTTTCATGACATTTTCACTTTCTAAAGATTTTTGGTTGGTTTTTAACGGTTTATATGAGTTTTTAAAAGAAATTTGACTCAATGCTTTTTTTATATTTGTGATAAGTATTTTCACACTATATTCCGTTTTGTGTTGTTTTTGATGTTTTGAATTTATTTTACTGATACAGTTAGGCTAAGATTGATCTAGAAGGATAGTCTAACAGAATCCAACTTGCTACTCTCTCCAAATACCTACCTGAAGGTGAAAGCACTATTCATCAACTAATCTATCCTTTCTCCAAATGCTACGGTGCCACACACATTAAGGTTGAGTTTAAGGTAATACATCTCTTTCTGCCCATCTTTGCCATGATCGTACTATCTCAGCTACTGACTGTGTCAGGTTTTGGAATATCTTGTATATCAGTTCCCCTCTTTGCTTTTTTTGTTTTTTTCAGGTAATTTCTTTTTTTTATTAGATGGATATAGAGACACAATTGAGGGGGAAACATTATCAAACATTCAAGAATCAATGAATATATACTTAGTTATCCAGGGCTAGTACCATATCATGGATGTCCAGCTTGGGTTCCCCCTGTTGCTGTTTGCCCCAGAAGAACTCCTGAGTTAAATGGATATCTCATGTAGGACAGAGATCTCCTTCTGAGATGATTCCCCCATATTCCCACCCTCCAGTCTCCTAGGAGTTCTTCTTACACCCTCCCCCCCAACCCCCTCCCTACGCCTCCAAGTATCCTAAGGAGTCATCTCCCTGTTGCGTTGAGAATCATACAATTTGAAGTTATTGTTAGCTTAGCCGTCTAACATACTGCTTCCCCATGTATTCTAGCTTCCACAGATGAGAGAAACCATTCGGCCCTTGA
>PVKS010053832.1:0-10268 GCA_004027875.1 Aplodontia rufa
TTTTTTCTTCTTCTCACGAAACTCCTAAGACTCAGCTCCTTATAAAAGCTTCACAAACTAGTAGTAGACAATCAAATATAGTTTCCCCTGGGCACACCTTGGAAAATTGCGGATGCAGTGGATTTTTCCCAAGCAGACCCGGAGCCTCAGGAAATGCTGTCTCTCTTCAGGTCGCCATCTTCTATTCCTCCTAATATTTTTGATCTGTATGACCCAATCTTTGCATGTGGAACCCAGGGATAAAGAAGGCCTGAATACATCTGTGGTTGACAAGTCACCAGGAAAAGCTATTAACTATGGCCTACGGCAGGAGCAGGAAGGTGTAGAAGGCATGCAGGTGGGCCAGGATGGAAGAGCTGCGGGCAGGAGGGAGAGGAGGAGGTCAGGAATGGACAGAGCCCTGCAGGCTGAGGCATGATCTCACATTCACTGTGTCTTATTGTTGCTGTGCTGTGGATGGTACTCAGAGCTTTGCACATGCTAGGCAAAGGCTCTACTGCTGAGCTCTACCCCCAGTCTCTGATGCACATTTTAAAAGTATTGCTCTGCTGTTGTATTGAATGAAAATTAACAGAACCCATCTCTTCTCAGTAGATGTACTTCTAGGGCCACCTCCTGCTTTTGATTAGCTTAAGCAAACCTAATCAATTCTAAATACTGGCCCTGTCTGGCCTTGTTATAGGTGATATCAGATTTTTATGGTCCCCTAGTAGGCCTCATTTATCTTTATTTTGGCCCATGTCACCCTCAGCTTTAAACTTGGCATTCCTGATGGGTTCCAGCTAGGGCTTGTCATTTTCAGAAAAATTTGTATTTTAATTTGTTACAGCACATCTGTTTCTAATGAAAACTAAATTTTATGTGTCTTTATAAATGTGGCTTTCCCCTATATTTGTTCTTATTCACTCCTGCAGGCCTGATAAATGCCACAGGAAAACAGCATTCTGACAGTATAATTAAGCCATAATTTTATTGTATTTTCTTAACCTCTGTCACTCAAGGAGGAAGCAAAATAGAATTTATGTGGCCAGAAGAACAAGGTGGCAGTGATTTATTTATTATGTCAGACTGCAGGAGGGTATTAGTATTTATTGTAATAAAATGTAAACATGGAAAATGGTCTTCTAATTAGAACCTGGTTAGTATCATATGCCTGGGAAGGTGGGGTAATGACTCGTGGAGACCTAGAGACTGCTTTATTTTGAAAGCAAGGGAAAAAGTGTCAAAGGGAAAAAGATTATATTAGAAAAAGAGAATTTTCACCCTTGCTCAGAGTGGACTGGTTGCTGAATTGTCTGGCTGATCTAGGAGTTAGTGCCTTGTCTATGGAATCATACTTCCTAACCACATTTTCCTTGATCCTCTATGGCTTTTGATTTCAAGAACTTTGGAATTCTCATTTTTCTCTGTTTTTCTTTTCTATTTTTTTTTTTTTTGAGACAATATGTTGTCCAGGTTGATCTCAAACTCCTGGGTTCAATTGATCATCTTGCCTCAGCCTCCCAAGTATCTTGGACTACAGGAGTTCACCTTCACACCTGGCAATTAGAATTCTCTTAACTAACCTTTGTGCTGTTTTCGAATTGTTGCCTTTACCTGTCCTGTGAGCAATTTTATAAAACTTGTTTGGCTTTGAAGGCACAAGATATGCTGAATTGGTATGTTTAGTGCATTCCCATAATACTTTGCACTGATAAAAATGATTCATTTAGCAAGAGCCTACAATCCACCACGTCCCACAATACCCTTTATTTTTTTTTTAAAGAGGGAGAGAGAGAGAGGAAGAGAAAATCCATTTTTTATTTATTTATTTTATCAGGTCTTTGTTTCTCTGACACTTAATTGTGTATGTAGTGCCAGGGTTTGAACCAGGGTCCTTGTTTGTGATAGGCAAGAGCTCCAATCATTGAGCCACAGCCCCCACAGAATACTCTTGACATGTACATTTCATTTTTTCTTTTCTTTTCTTTTGTTTTTTTAAGAGAGAAGGACAGTGTGGTGTGTGTGAGAGAGCGAGAGAGACAGAGACAGAGAGAATCATTTTTTTTCCTTGTTTTTTCAGGGCTGAGGACCGAACTCGGGGCCTTGTGCATGCTAGGCAAGCGCTCTTCCACTGAGCTAAATCCCCAACCCCAAGAATCAATTTTTATTGAGTTTTTCACATGGCTTTCGTTGCTCTGACAGTTGTTTATGTGGGTGCTAGGGTTTGAACCCGTGTACTTGCACATGCCAGGCAAGCACCGTAACTGAGGAGCCACCGCTCCAGCCCCTCATTTATTCTTATTAATGATATGGCATGACTTTTATTCAATTTTCTAGATGGAGAAAAGGGAGGTTCAGAAAAATTAGGTATGCCCCTAAGTTTACACAACATGACTACAAGCCAAACTCTAACTCCTATAGGAATGGTTCTGGTCCTATTATGACTTGTCCGTGTCTGATTTTTCCATTAGGTTATGAACTTCTTGAAAAATAGGGCAATGCCATGTTTGTCTTTAAGTTCTCTACAGTTCCCAGAACAGCCTCCCTGCATATATTAGGGGCACAGTAACTTCGGGGTGGGGTGAATGGGCCTTAGGGTGCAGCATGCTTGCACTTTGAAGTTTCAAAGTTATTCATATCCCCCAACAAAGATATTTTTATAAGAATTGTGAAAGGAATGAAGGGAAATGGAAAGTTTGCCAAAACACTTCCTTTTCCTACTGGTTCTAAGGCTTAGTCACATTGCAGTGAAGAAGGAAATATCTTCGGGTAGCAGGAACTCTGAAAAAAGAGTTCTTCATTGTGAAGTTGGGTAATCAGCTGAGGCTCAAGGTGAAGGAATTTGCCCAAGATCACAGGGTAACAGAACAATTAGATGACAGGCACCTATTCACATAGTCCAGTTGTTCCCAAATATGGCCACAAGAGGGACCCTTACTGCGTGGGGGAGAAGTCCCCCAGGACAACAATATTCCAATATCCCAGGAAAGCCACTGACTTCATCCCTCCCCTGTCCTCTTCCCATTATCCTTCTGTTTCTCCCTTCTCTCTCCTGCTCGCTCTCTTTCTCTCCTGTCCTTTCTTCCTGTACATTTTAGGAGATTCTGAGGCTCTGTTCATTAGGGGGCCTGATGACAACTCTGGTCTAGGAGCTCCACTTTGCCCATCTCAGCATTCCAGAGCCCACTCTAATTCTTGCTACTTTTCCCAGCAGTGCTTCCTTCTGCCACCAACAGGGTTGCCTGGAACCAGCTCCAAGAGCTTTTGACAGCTGACTTTTACAGATTCCAGATTCTCCCAAGTGGGTTGCTAATTTATTTGGAATCTCACGAATTGGGTTGTAAACACTTGTTTGCCAAATCAGGGTGGAATTGAAAGCACCGAGGGCTTGCGGAGAAGGGTTTGGCAAAGTCAGTAAATGAGAGTCAACTGACTACATGGAAAGTACAGTGAAGAGATGTATATTTCATTTTATTGTTTTATGTAAAGTCTTCATATTAGCTTATAATAATCTTAGATATTCACATCCGTGTGTATGTATATAGCACTATGAACTTGCTTGGAGAGAGCCAGCTGTAAATATTAATCAGTATTAATTTTCTAAGCTAAACTATATGGTGGCATGATGCATGGACACTTAATTGGATGTGCCTTGGGAACTTCTTCACAATAAATAATCCCCAAGAGGCCTGGCATGGGGATTATACATGTAATCCCAAGGACTCAGGAGACTGAGACAGGAGGAGCGCAAGTTTGAAGTCAGCCTCAGCAACTTAGTGAGACCCTCAGCAACTTAGATATTGTCTCAAAATATAAAAAATATAAAGGGCTGGGAATGTGACTCAGGGGTAAAGCACCTCTTGGTTAAAGACTCAGTTAAAAAAATCCCCAAGAACAAATGTTTTCTTTGGTCTCTTTCCACAGTGTGGTCTCTTTCTATAAATAAAACCTATGATTGTGATCCACATATATAACCTGAGTCTGCTCAGTCCACTTTACGCCTGGGTTAGAAGTGGGTTTCAGTGACATTTTGCTGACCTTGTCCCCACCTGCTCTTTCAGGTTCCCTAATTTCCCCCTTAATGTTTCTGGGGATTCCTAGGATATGTCAGCAATCCCAGGCCCCTGCTAAGGCCCTTCAATGGCTTTCCCTTGTGTTTAGGGAAACTCAGCCTCCTAATGAGCTTTTTTCTCAGGCTCCTCTCCTCAGCGGTATTTTCTCTCTTCTTTCTCTGCTCTCTCTCTCTCTTATCTCACCAGGAATTGAACCCATGGGTGCCTAACCCTGGAGCTACATCCCTATTCATTTTTATTTTTTATTTTGAGACAGGGTCTGGCTTAGTTGCTTAGGGCTTTGCTAAGTTGCTGAGGCTGGGTTTGAATTTGTGATCCTCCTGCCTCAGCCTCCCGAGATGGTGGATTACAGGCATGTGCCACCATGTCGTTCTTTCTGCCCAAAGACTTTTCCTCCTGCCCCTGGAAAATGCTGATCACTGGCCTTTCCAGCCTTAGCATTTGTCACTTCCCCAGCAAGGACTTGCTTGACCCTTCCCCCAGTTTCTTTCAGAGCAACCTGTACTCTGTCACACTGCTTACCATTGTTGTACCCATACATATCTGTGTGGTTGTTTAATATCCTTGAACTCACAACAACTTGAAAGTTGGCTTTGCCATTGCTACTTGCCTGGCACCTAGGACAGTGCCTGGCACTGGGAAATAAATATTTGTTATTTTTTTAACCCCTTGGTACTGGAGATTGAACTACAGAGCTACATTCCCAGCTCTTTCGATTTTCTACTTTGAGACAGTCTCACTAAGTTGCTCAGGCTGGCCTAAAACTTGTAATTCTCATGCCACAGCCTCCTGAGTTGTGGGGATTAAAAATGTAGGTCACATGCCCAGCTACTGTGCGTTATTTTGACCTCAGTCAGGCACATTCCTTTTTGTGACCAATAGACCTGATTGAGGCATCCCTGTGTGGATTCCTTGACCATGTGATGATGATGATGATGATATGAAGATGATTATTATTATAAAGAGAGAGGGACAGTGAGAGAGATAGAAAAAGAGAGAATCAACTTTATTTAGTTTTTTATGTGGCTTTTGCTGCTCTGAGACTCTTCTCTGTATCTGGTGCTGGGATTTGAACCTGTGTACACGTGCATGCCAGGCAAGCACCACAACCTCTGAGTCACTGCTCCAGCCTCAACTATATGATTATTATTAACTTGAACCCGCTCAAGCACCTTGCAGGCTGCTGAAGGGTGAAAAAAAATACAGGAGACTGCAGAGCCTGGGAGGAAACTCCAGGGGACTTCTGGAGAGATGGACATGTTCTGTCCTTGATCTAGCTGGTGGTGACTGTGAAACCTTGTGGACTGTATGGATGCTGTGTCTCAATTGCAAAAATTGTAAGCAGAGGTACAGTGCCCAGGTCATCTAAGCTCTGGACTTCGGTAGATCTGGGTCTGAGTTCACAGCAATGAGATTTGACCAGGCCACTTCTTCAGGTCTCAGTTTTTTTATTTATTAGATGAGTATAATAGCTTCTCTTCTTATGGTGAGTCCTAACAGATCTTAAAATTAAGAGCCGAATAACTTGCAAAGGCAATTTTTTTTTTGCCTACATTATTCCTGAGGACAGGATAAAGAAACACATTTCAAAAAGATATTATCAAAATGTTTCTCAGAAGGTGTAATGCTTTCTTGGAGTCTGTGAGATTGTCACAACTTACATTCCTGGAGGGAGTGATCTGCCCAGCCAGGAAGGAGGACTGTATTCTAGTGCTCACATTCTTCTATCATGTGACTACTCAGCTTCATCATGTGGCATTTGACTTTTTTTTTTTTTTAATAAGGTCAGTGGTCTTATTGGTAGGATGGGAGGGAATAATTCCTACAGCTTCTACAGATAAGATGACCAGTCCAAAATAAGAAAATGTAAGTAGTGATTCAAAGTTACCAAATAGGACTGTTATCTGAAGGCTCATCTAAGTAGGGGAAGGAGCTGGAGAATTCTCTTGGTATCTTCCAGCAGCTGTTCTAATTCTCTCCAGGGAAGGCAATAGTATTGTGCAACGTGGCAGGATGCGCTGATTGATCTCTCTGTGCCCTCGCTGCCCCTTACATGAGGTCTACCCACCCTGAACTTAAAGAGGGCTAGACTATTTCATGCATCCCTCCTGTCAAATCTCTTCCTCTGAGGAGAGTTCCTGAGGGGTTTAAGCTTGTTCCTGCCCTCAGTGATGTCTGAGGGCAAACTCTATCTTCTTATTGCTTGGCCTGGGGCATCAAGGGACTGTGTGTGTTCTAAGTAGGTCCAAAACAGTTCGGGAGATTGTTTTCATGCATGTCCTGATTCTGATAAGGTTTTGAGGAACAGCAGCAGAAGACAGCAGAAGAATGGCAACCAGCTGGCGGGAATTCTGGACTTGCAAAATATCTTTAAGTGTATAGTCATCCCTCTGTATCCATGAACCCAACCACCATGGGTCAAAAATGCTCTGCTGACACATAATCTAGGGGAACCATAGGTTTGTAGGGGAGTGGGGAGAGAAGAGAAGGAAGGGAGGGGAGAGGAAGGGAAAATGGGAAGAGATCTGGGGGAGGGGAATCAACAATGTAGCCTACTCTTGACTCCCCCAGGAGCCAAATAATACTTATGCAATCATTTAATTCTGGAAAAAATTATATTCATTTATATCTGCTATGAGGGGGAAACAGAAGAGCCCAGTGATGTGGGGGTGATTCTGGATTAGGATCAGCAGCATATAATATTGTTACTACATTTGCATTTATGATTGCACAACAGTGAAACTCAATAAGATTAAAATGCCGGTGCTGACATGTACTGAGCAGTTAGATTTACAATGACCATGTCTGTATTGAACATGAACAGACTTTTTTCTTATTATTCCCTAAACAATATAGTTTAACCACTAGTTACATAGCATTTGCTTTGCATTAGGTATTATAAGTAGTGTAGAGATGATTTATAGTATGCAGGAGAATGTGCATAGAGGGGTCCTAGAGCCAGTTCCCCACAGTTGCTAAGAGATGACCTTGTATGTTATGCTGGGAAGAACAAATGTGATGCTGGCCCTTTAAGGAGTGGTAATCTATTATTCAAGGAGTTTGATTTGTTTTGTTTTTGTATTAGGAGTTGAACCCCAAAGTGCATTAATACTGGATTATATTCCGATCCCTTTTTATTTTTACTTTTTGAGACAGGATTTCCCTAAGTTGCTCAGGCTGGCCTTGGACATCAATGGTGACAGGGTTCCTTGGCACCCAAGCTGTGCACCTGGCCTACTGGTCCTTGCTGAGAAATGTTAGCAGAGCAAAGGGGTGGTGGAGCAGTGGAGAGCAGTGGAGTGGTGAAGCTGTGAAGAGGGAGCCCACATGTATTCAAGTGAGGTGGCCAGCACAGCCCAGAGCCTGCCAAGCAGATGCAGTGAGTCTGATGTGCAGCGAGCCAGCACCCAGGCCTGTCAAGGCACACTGGCACCCACTGTTCAGCAGGCAGGCCTGGGCACTGTGACGTCTGGGCACTGTGACGTCTGCTGCAGAAACCTGCTTCACATGGGGCTGCAGCCCCCGCAGCCCCAGAAGCGGCAGAGAGAATAGAAATAAGGCAAACCTGAAAGAAACTTGGGACTTGAGATTTGACACAGAGCATTAATGGGTTCCCAAACCCTAATTGGCATAAATTTGCACCAATACCAGTGAACCAAGTGCTTTATAAACCCCTAGACTCTCACACTCAGAGGGAGAAAGCCTGCTTTTGGGTCCCCTCTTACCTGGCAAAAGTTCCTTCTATTCCTGTTTCTTCACTAAATAGTTCTTTCATTCACTCATCTTGGTCTGTGGATGTCATTCTTTGAATTCAAGAGACAAGAACCCAGAAAGAAGAAGATAGTGACAGTGAGCTGCTCCAGTCTGCTACAATATTAGAAGGTGTCGCCCACCGTTTAGAGCTGCACCTTTTGGGGCTACAGAGGCCTGTGCCTTATGCAAACCCCAATGGCGGCAGAGGCCTGCACTTTATGCAGTTTCCGTCTCACTAGCCAGTGGCATTGGGTGATTGAGCTTCATCCCCAAACTTTCATATCAATACTCCTGCCTCAGTGCCCTGAGTCACTGAGATCTCAGGGGTATACCACCATGCCTGTCTGCTCCTCCTATAGCCAACTTTCTCATCCCCCACCAGCTGCTAATTCTTAGTGATTAAGTGATTTTAGGAGATTATTTCCACTGTGATTTACATAAGTTCATAAATTATTTCAAGTTTTTAGTTTATAGTTGGTTAAGTTTTAAAAGATAGCATAATGAGATCTAGTTTAGGAAAAAGTCAAGATGTTGGTACTTTGATTTAGGGCGGGATTAAGCTTTGTGGAGATTCCAGTAGCCAACAATGCTGTAAATCATGTATCTCAGAGTTGGTCAGAATTCAAACACTGACCTGAAGGCCGTGTGTGAGATGCAGGTTTACTCCTGCACCCATGCATGGTCTCCAAGCCAAGAAGAATCAGGTCACCCATGTGGACTGTGCCTTTAATAAGCAGACCTCAACCTTGGTCCTAGGGACACTAGGTGACTTAGCATTCCTTCTTAGGATATCAAAAAGACTATTTCATTTGACCCCAAATAGTTATTTGTAATATTTTGGTCACTATCTTTTTTTTTTATTAGATGGATGTAGAGTTACAATTGAGGGGGAAACATTATCAAACATTCAAGAACAAATGTATATATGCTTAGTTATCCAGGGCTAATGCCATGTCATGGATGCCCAGCTTGGTTTCCCCATGTTGCTGTTTCCTCCAGAAGAACTCCTGAGTTAAATGGATATCTTGTGGAGGACAGAGATCACCTTCTGAGATGATTCCCCTATATTCCCACCCTCCAGTTTTCTAGGTGTTCTTCCTAAGCCCTCTCCCCCATCCTGACCCCACCCTATGCCTCCAGGTATTCTAGGGAGTCATCTCTCTGTTGCGTTGAGAATCATACAATTTGAAGTTATTATTAACTTAGCTGTCTAACATACTGCTTCCCGATGTATTCTAGCGTCCACAGATGAGAGATACCATTCGGCCCTTGAGTCTCTGAGATTGGGATACTTCACTTAGCATAATTCTTTCCTCTCCATCCATTTGACTGCAAAAGCCATAATATCGTCTTCTCTAATGGCCGAGTAGTATTCCATTGTATATAGGTACCAAAGTTTTTGTATCCACTCATCAAGTGAGGGGCACCTGGGTTGATTGCATAATCTAGCTACAGTAAATTGAGCTGCTGTAAACATTGATGAAGCCACATCACTATAATATACTGATTCTAATTCTTTTGGGAAAATACCCAGGAGTGGGATAGCTGGGTCATAGGGTGGATCCATCCTTAATTTTTTGAGGATTCTCCACACTGCTTTCCATAGTGCCTGATCCAGTTTGCAGTCCCACCAGCAGTGTAACGGTGTTCCTCTTTCCCCACAGCCCCTCCAGCATCTGTTGTTAGAATTTGTCATTTTTGCCACTCTAACAGTAGTGAGGTGGTATCTCATTGAAGTTTTGATTTGCATTTCCCTTATGGCTAATGATGGAGAGCATTTTCTCATATACTTATGGGCTTTCTGGACTTCCTCTGGTGAGAAGTTTCTTTTTAGATCCATAAACCATTTATTGATTGGGTTATTTGTAAGTTTGGTGCTTAATTTCTTTAGTTCTTTATATATTCTGGATATTAGCCCTCTGTCCGAGGTGTAGCAGGCGAAGGTTTTCTCCCATTCTGTAGGTTCTCTCTTGATGCTCTTGACTGGATCTTTAGCTGTGCAAAAACTCTTTAGTTTAATTATATCCCATTCATTTATTCTTGATTTTACTGCTTGAGCCATGGGAGTTTTGCTAAGGAAGTAGCTTCCAACTCCTATATGCTGTAATGTTGACCCTACTTCTTTCTCTAATAAGTTTAAAGTTGTTGGCTTAATATCCAGGTCTTTGATCCATTTTGATTTAATTTTTGTGCAGAGTGAAAGATAAGGATCAGCTTCAGTTGTCTACATGGCTGTCCAGTTTGTCCAATACCATTTGTTGAACAGGCTGTCTTTCTTCCACACTATACTTTTGCCCCCTTTATCAAATATCAAATAGTGAAAGATATGGGGGTGTGTTTCAGGATCTTCTGTTCTCTTCCACTGATCTTCAGTTCTGTTTTGATGCCAATACCATGTTGTTTTTGCTACTACGGCTGTGTAGTATAATTTCAAATCAGGGATTGAGATACCCCCTACTT
>PVKS010053833.1:0-10280 GCA_004027875.1 Aplodontia rufa
AAAAAAATATTAGATTGTAAAGCATTACATCTTATCTGGATTTACCTCATGCTACTAGACCAACTTTCTCATTGTCCAGGGTCTAGACCCCACCTCCACAGATGAGTGGAGACAATCGACCCTTAGATCTCTGGGTTAAGCTGATTTTATTCATCATGATCTCTTCCATAACCATCCATTTACCCTCGAAGGCTGCAATATCATTGTTTCTAATTGCTGTGTAATTCTTTTTTTTTTTTAAAGAGAGAAAGACAGTGAGAGAGACAGACAGAGAGAATAAAATTTTTAATTGAGTTTTTCACATGGCTTTCATTGCTCTGACACTTAGTTGTGTGTGTGGGTGCTGGGGTTTGAACCCATGTACTTACACATGTTGGGCAAGGGCCGTAACCACAGAGCCATTGCTCCAGCAACCCCCTCCCTGCCGCCATCTTTTTAATGCTGCAGATCTGCAGATTTCTTCTCTTTCATTCCTGATATTGGCAGTTTGAATCTCTACTTTTTTCTTGATCAGTCCGGCAAGGTATTTACCATTTTTATTTTTCATTTTAATTTTATTGATCTCACATAATCATTTTTTATTTCATGATTTTTGTTTTAATTTTTTATAATTTTCAGTTTCATCAGTTTCTGTTCGATATTTCCTTCTATCTCTCTGCTTGGGGTTTAATTTGATCTTTTTTTAGCTTCTTAAGATAGAAGCTTTGACTGTTGATTCAAAACATTTTTTTTTAATGTTGTGAAAATGGAACACAGAGCCTCACACATGCTAGTTATGTTATACTTCTTAGCTAAATCCTTTGCCCCTTATTTTTCAATATAAACATTTCATTATAACTCACAAATTTTGATATGTTGAATTTTCATTTTTATTCATTTCAAAAACATTGCTAGTCAGGTGTGGTGGCACAATCCTATAATACCAGCAATTCTGGAGGCTGAGACAGTAGGTTTGCAAGTTCAAAGCCAGCGTCAGCAACTTAGTGAGACCCTGTCTCAATGTAAAAATAAAAGGGCTGAGGTTGTAGCAGGGTGCTTACCTAGCAAATGTGAGGCACTGGGTTCCATCCTCAGCACCACATTAAAAAAAAAAAAAAAAGAAAGAAAGGTTTTCTGTTCAAAATAAAAAGGGCTTGGGATGTGACTAAGTGGTAGAGTGCCCCTGAGTTAGATCCCCAGTACCATAAGAATTTCTTTTGTAATATCCTTTTTTAGTTCCTTTATTTGTTTATTATTTAGAAAAGAGGGACAGTGAGAGAGAAGAGAGAGAAAAGTAATTTTTTATTTAGTTTTTCATGTACTTTCATTACTCTGACATTTGTTGTGTATGTGATGCTGGGTACTTGTGCATGCCAGGCAAATGTCGTAACTGCCGAGCCAATGCTCCAGCCTTGTTTTTAGTTCCTTTATACACACGTGTTGTTTAATTTTTAAATGTATGGAGATTATCAAGCTATTTTTCTATTACCGATTTCTATTTTAATTGCGGTCAGAAATATATTTTTTGTGATTTTAATTATTTGAGATTTACTAGATTTGTTTTATAGTCCACAGTATGGTCTGTCTTATTGACTATTCTACATGCATTTAGAAAGATTGTGTTTTCTGCTGGGTACAGCGGTACATACCTGTGACCCCAGGTACTCGTTAGATTGAGGCAAGATTGATTGCAAGTTCAAGGCCAGCCTCAACAAGTTGACAAGACCCTGTCTCAAAATAAAAACAAAGAAAAAAAGTTGGAGGTGCTAGGAATGTAGCTCAGTGGTAGAGACTTTGCCTACAATGTGCATGAGAGGCCGGGGGTTCAATTTCCCAGTACCAAAAAGAAGCCCCACCAAAGTCAAACAAACAAAAAAGAACGTGTGTTCTGCTGTTGTTGGGAGAATAATTCTACAAATATCAGAAGGCCAAATTAGTTATTATTTGTTCAGCTCTCCTCTATCCGTACTAATTTTCTGTTTCCTCGCTCTCTTACTGAACAAGTAGGTTTGTCGTAGATAGTTGATGGCTTATGATCAGACTGATGGTCTCTGAGTTGTTTGCTTGATTTTAAAGAAGTCAATTTTATTTACTTTTTTCATCTGCTTTTTGTTATTCAACACTTAGTTATATATGTTGAGCTCTGGTTCGAACCCAGGTCCTGTGCATGCCAGGCAAGTGCTCTATCACTGAGCCACCACTCCAGCCCCTAGTTTCTGAGCTTTAATTGAGGTGTTTGAATTATTTACCTTTAGTACAATTATTGATATGATTGGTTTAAATCTGCCATCTGGCAGATATAATTCTTCATAAGTTTCTTACATTTCTGTTTTGTCTTGCAAGCAAGGCACTGACTGGCCTTTGTTCCAGACCATCTTTTCAAGGATTTTTATTTGACAAGCAGCTTTCAAAGATGAAGATAGTATCTCGCTGCAGAGCAAGGTGCAGGCATGCGTACTGCTCACAAAAAATGTGGCTTCCCGGGCTTCTAAAGCACCACTCACGCAAGTCAGCGTCCTGTAGCCTTCATTACACTGCTCTGTGGGAATAGGGATTCGGGGAGTAGGTTTAAAATTCTGATGCTTGGAAACTGCTCTTGATATAATAAATCATCCATCTCTCGTTCAATGTCATGTTCTACCAGCGTCCATGAGGCTGTGTGATAGGCCAACTTGTTTGCTTGCAGGTAGGGAAAACTTTGGAAGCTTCACAGTTCCTTTTTCACTGAACAGTTCTTGACTCAAATTTGTTTCTTAGTTTCTCCTGTCACTTATTTCTCTCTCTTTCTGTTTCTTAAGAGAGAAGGACAGTGTAAGAGAGAGACAGAGAAAATCAATATTTATTGAGTTGTTCACATGGTTTTCGTTGCTCTGACACTTAGTTGTGTACGTGGGTGCTGGGGTTTGAACCCGTGTACTTGTGCATGCTGGGCGAGTGCCATAGTATTTTACTATTTCACTATTTTTTTTGGGGGGGGGGCAGGGCTGAGGATCAAACTCAGGGCCTTGCGCATGCTAGGCAAGCGCTCTGTCACTGAGTTAAATCCCCAACCCCAACCTTTATTTGTTTTAAAGAGAGAGTGTGAGAAAGAGAAAGTCAATTTTAATTAGTGCTTCATGTGAATTTCATTGCTACCGACACTTTGTTGTACGCGTGGAACTGGGATTCGAACCCATGTCTTTGTGCATGCCAGGAAAGTGCTGTAACTGCTGAGCCACCGCTCCAGCCCCTTTGTTATTCTTTTAGATTCAAGTTCCACCATACATTGTTACTATCTTTGCTTTACATCAATTAAGGTTCATATTGTTTGCCTGCATATTGGGTTAAAAAGTCTCCCATGTTACTGAGGAATTTATTTTTTAACTTAACATAAATTTTAGAATTGGAAATAAATTTTAGGTCACTCTTTTTGAAGAGATGTGAGGTTATTTTTTGCCAAATGAATCTTTTATTGGCTTCTATTTGCGATATTTCCATGCATAGACTTCCCACCCGCTTCTTAGAGGAGACCTGAGGACTGATTCCATCTATGTATAGGCTGCTTCTAAAGTGTTGGCGAGAGTTCAGTGTCAGGGAATTAAAAGCAGGAAAGGCTGGAGGGAAGGTCAGGAGGGCATTTCCTTTTCTCCTCTTTTTGTTAATTTCCTTCAGACAGCAAAAGAAAAAAAAGTTCTGCTCTGGTCTTTATACCCTGTTTCAACTCTAGGTGTTCCTTTTTTCCACATTCCATTGTTGAAACAGTTTATTATGACATTCAGGGATTTTTAAAATGTCACCAATAATAACAATTCCTATAATATGCTGCTTCCTGCTGTTTTAGTGAGCTTTTTTGTTGCTGTGAAAGACCTGACAAGGTCAATTTTAGGAGGAAGGGCTTATTTGGGGGTTCACGGTGTCAGAGGTCTTCGCCCACAGAAGGCCGGCTCCATTCCTCCAGGCTCCAGGGGAAGCTGAACATCAGGGTGGCAGGCACGGCTCCAGGGAGCAGAGAGAAACTCCAGGCCAGATACAAAATCTACACCCCAAAGGGCCACCCCCCAGGACCCCTCCTGCAGCCTCACCCTGCCAGCCTTCAGTTAGCAGATGATCCCTGTCAGGGAGTTAGCCACTGAGTTAAGGCCCTCATGACCCAGTGATCTCACCTCAGCCTTCCTGCATTGCCACTCACCAGCTTTCGGGGACACCTTTCATCCAGACCATATCACCTGCTGTCCTCTAGCCACTGCCCATAATGTTCCACTGAGTTCCCGAGTGATAACTTACGAAGCACTGTGTAGTTTGGCGTTTTCGTTATTTTAAATTATGCAACAGTGAACATTTTTGCTCATCTCTTTTTCTACCTCTTTCGCACTCTCCTATCATGAAGTTGCTATATTTAAGACTCAGCATTTTGTAGTTCTTTTTAGATGCAATAAAAGTGAGTCAAAGAAGGAAATCTGAAACATACCTACCTGAGGGAATAACTGCCTAGAAAAAGGGGTAAATAAATTATTTATAGACTTGCCAGAGAAAGGCTACTACAAGGAAAATCTCCATGATTACGCAACTCTCTCTTTTCAAAAATTGTTTGAGATTTAAATACCTCTTGATGTATATTAAGCCCATTCTTGTGCTGAAATTGCATCATACTCCTTTCTTTTTCTTTTCTTTTTTTAAAGAAAGAGGGGACATGGGGCTGGAGCGGTGGCTCAGTGGTTGCGCGCTTGCCCGGCATGCGCAAGTACCCAGGATCAAACCCCAGCACCATGTACACAACTGAGTGTAAGAGCAATGAGAAACTCAATAAAAATTGATTCTCTCTGTCTCTCTCTAAAAAAAAGAAAAAAAAAGAAAGAGGGGACAGTGAGAGAGAGAGAGAGAAACAATTTTGATTTAGTTTTTCATGTGGTTTTAGTTGCTCCGAGACTTTGTTGTGCCCTCTTTAAAGTATGAAGTATAGGGGTTGGGGATTTAGCTCAGTGGCAGAGCGCTTGCCTAGCACGCGCAAGGACCCGAGTTCAGTCCTCAGCCCTGAAAAAAAAGATAAAGTATGAAGTGTAAACTGAGTACACATTGTTACCACATGACCACCAAACTTTTTGCCTGCCTTCAGTGTATAACATAAAAAGCTTTTAAAGGATAGGCATGATGGTTAAGGAAACAATAAAAATGGTAAAATTAATAAAATGATTAAATATGAAAATGAAAAGAAACAAGGGTAGAATGAATTTCTCAAATTAATGCAAGAAAATTAAAAAAAAACATAAACCAAAAGAACTAGTGAAAGAACTAGTGAAACTATCCAAAATTATATTAAAGATTTTCAGGAACTTTTTTTTTTTAAGAGAGAAGGACAGTGAGAGAGAGAGAGAGAGAATCAGTTTCACTCCGTTTTTTCATTTGGGTTTCGTAGCTCCAACACTTTGTTGTGTATGTGGTGCTTGGGTTCGAACCTGCGTCCCTGTGCATGCCAGGCAAGCACCATAACCGATGAGCCACGACTCCAGCCCCAGGAACATTCATTTTTAAGGAGAATATATTAAATAGCTTTCATTAGATTCAAAGAGAAGTTTGTGTCCCCCCCTCCCGCCACAGGCTCATAATCATAATGTAAAAAAATAAAACAGTAAACCTCTAGTCAATATAGTAAAAGGATCCAGATTTAACCTATCAGCAGAAACAACTAAAAATCTAGAAGAGATATATGATACAATCTATTGCAAACATTGGACAGCAAACATTTTGGGACAGGGACCTCTCAAAGTTTGGAACCATAGGAGACAAGCCATACAGTTGGTTAAACTTACTGTCTGGAGAGATTTTTTTCTCAAGCCTTAGTGCAGCCCAGGGGATGGGGGGCAGGGATCCAGGTAGAATTCAGAAATGTCCCTGAGTTGAGGTGGAATTGGGAATCTGGAATTGCCAAGTTAAATAAAGATTTCCAGGCAGAGTACCATAGAGGAGAGAGCCGGGGATACTCAAACTTTCCCCCCAGCAAATCGGCTGAAGATTGTTCAGCACAAGGATAGCGGTAACAGCACAGGCAGGAGAAATGAACACCAAAAAGGGCGAATGGTCTCATATCTCACAGAGGGCTCGGAATAGTGTGTGCTTCTACCAGGCACAAGAGAAAGGCCTTGCACCTTGCATAGCATCAACATAACACTTAAAAGGCATCGAATCAGTAGCAGAACAAAACTAGCCCTCAATTAAGGTTGGTTGGATCTCACCTAACAAAGCTCCAGTGCAAGATTTAAGGAGAATTGTACCACTTGGTTTAATCTCAGCAACTCAGGAGGTTGGGTCAGGAGGACTGCAAGTTTGAGGCCAGCCAGCAATTTATCAAGACTATCTCACAATTAAAATGGGGCCTGGGAAATGTAACTCTGGAGTAAAGTGCCAGTGGGTTCTATACCTGCTACCACAAAAAAATAAAAATAAAGTAAAGGAAAAGTAATGATCTATTTCCAAGTAACTTACTGGGACGAAAGCTCAAGAGTATTTGAGAATGCAAAAACATCTATCACCTCCTGAGTGTGGTGGTACATGCCTGTAATCCCAGCACCTGAGGAGGCTGGTGCAGGAGGATTGCAGCTTCAAAGCCAGCCTCAACAACTTAGCGAGACCCTGACAAGGTGAAATTCAATGTCACATTCAATTGAAAATTATTAGGCGTAAAAAGAAGCAAAAAAATGTAACCCCAAAAAGAGAAAATCAATAGAAACACACCTGAAAATGACACATGGCACAATTAATTGGCTATAAGATTATAGCAGTTTTAAGTAGAGGCCTTGGGTTTGAACCCTAGCACCACTTAAAAAAAAAAAGACCTACATCAAACTTCTATAAGTGCAAACTAAGAGAGTATAAAACACACTGGATAGGATTCGATCTAAGAACTGAAGACATACTAGAAAATAAGAGAGACGAGAGCAGTGGCTCAGCAGTTACAGTGCTTGCCTGACATGGGTGAGGACCCAGGTTCAGACCCCAGCACCACATACACAACTAATTGTCAGAGCAACGAAAACCAGATGAAAAACTAAATAAAATTGATTCTCTTTCTTTCTCTCTCTCTCTCTCTCACTGTCCCTCTTTCTCTCTTTAAAATTAAATAAATAAATACAAAGAACCATGGAAGGGGAAAAATAAGATTAATCAACTTGACAACAAATTATAGGAAATACTCAAAATGAAATGCAAAGAGAAAAAAGTTACTGAAAAATCACCAGCATCAAATTGCTGGACAACAGGGTTGGGGATTTATCTCGGCGGCAGAATGCTTGCCTAGCACGCGCAAGGTCCCAAGTTCGGTCCTCAGCCCTGAAAAAAAAAAAAGAAAGAAAAAAATTGCTAGAAACTTCTAATAGTCTAATATGTATGTAATTGGAGTCACCAAATAAGAGAAGAGTACAGAAAAGTATTTGAAGAAATAATGGTTGAAATTTTTCCTAATTTGATAGAAATTATGCCCATAGTTCCTTAGACCCAAACATAAGGAACATGAAGAAAAATATCCCACAAGACACAATACTCAAAAATTGCTCAAGCCAGAGATTAATAGAAAATATAAGGGCAGGGGAAAATAGATCACATGTAGAGAAACAAGTACTGAAAAGAAAAAAAAAAAAAACCTTGAATTCTATATCCAGAGAAAAAAATCTTTCAAATGTGAAGATGAAATAAAGACATTTTTACAAAAGCTGAAAGAACCATCCCCAGGAAACTTACTATAAGAAGTGTTATAGAAGTCCTCAGAGATAAGGAAGATGATTCCAGACTGAAATCTGGACCTACAGAAAGAAGTGAAAAGCAAAATACTTTCTTCTAAAAATAACATGAATCACAGAGTTTATGACATAAAATGTATGACAATAGAAAAAAAGTCAGGAAAGGAGAAATGGAATCTTAACTGCTGTAAGATTCCTATCCTGTACGTGAAGAGGTAGATTACTTGGACTGGGCGTTTTGGTAGAAGAGCACTTACCTAGCATGCATGAGGCCCTGGATTCTATACCCAGCGCACATGTGCACACACACACATACGCACGCACGCACGCACATTACTTGCGTGTAGTCTGTAGTAAGTTAAAGATGTGGTATAGAAGATAAGTCCTAAAGCAGTCACAAGAAAAAAGAAAAGAAAAAACCAGCAAAAGAGATTTAACTGAATCATTGAAAATTCTCAATTTAAAAGAAGACTTAAGGAAAAAGAGGACAAAGAAGAGTTGGAACAAACTGAAGACAAAGAAAGGTGGCACATTTTAAAGCCAATCTTATAAATGCAAGGTTGGTCCAACATATGCAAAACAGAATTAAAGACAAAAATTACATGATCATCTCAATAGATGCAGAAAAGGCCTTTGATAAAATCCAGCACCCATTCATGCTAAAAACAATGGAGAAGGGGCTGGAACAGTGGCTTGGCAGTTATGGTGCTTGCCCAGCATGCGTGAGCACGCAAGTCCAAACCCCAGCACCACATACACAAGGATGTCTCGGAACAACAAAAGCCACATGAAAAACTAAATAAAAGTTGTTTCTCTCTCTCTTTCTCTCTCTCTCATTGTCCCTCTCTCTTTAAGAAAAAAAAAAAATAAGTAGAAGCTAGGGTTCAAAGGAACTTACCTTACATTGTAAAGGCCACTTATGACAAACACGTAGCCAACGTATTAAAAGAAGAAAACTGAAAGTGATGCTGGTGATGTGGGTGTCGGGTCCGTGTCCTCTCAGAGTCGAAGAATGAAACCAAGGGACACGGAGGCAAGCATGGCAGACGGATTTTATTATAGAAAGTAAAGCATAGGGAAAAGAACAGACTTCCCCCAGAGTGAGAGAAGAGGACAGAGCTGATGAGGCAGTGAGGTTTGCCATTTTTATATGACATCCTCTGCTTGATTGCTCGCTGCTTCCCTGCTCCTTGTGCAGAGAATTCTGTTCCCATCTTTGGTCCATGCCTTAGGCACCAATAGAAAGAATGTGGTTCCTTCCTTAGCAGCAGGGAGTGTCTGCATCTGGGCCTATCTTGTCAGACCCTTATTAGCATTAGGGGATGTCTTTGCCCTCTCAGGAAAGATGACAATCAGTTAATTTTCTCCTCTTTGACCCACATTGTTCTGCCTACCCTGACTTCCTAACTTTTTCTGCCTCAAAAGCATTTCCACTAAATTCAGGAACAAGACAAGGCTGTCTACTCTCTCCACTCCTATTCAAGGTTCTTGAAACATTAGCCACAGCAATCAAGCAAGAAAAAGAAATCAAAGGGATACAAATAAGAAGTCAAACTATCTGTTTGCTGATGGTATGATCTTATATCTAGAAGATACAAAAAAATCCACCAGAAGACTTCTACAACTTGTAAATGAGTTTACTAAAGCTATAGGACACAAGATCAATACCCACAAATCAACAGCTTTCCGACATTGAATCAGCCAAGGAAAAAGAATCAGGAAAACCATCCCATTCACAATAACCTAAAAACAAAAAAAACAAAAACAAAAAAACCTTGGTAATTAATCTAACCACAGAGGTAAAAGAAAACTATAGAACACTGAAGAAAGAAAGTGAAGAAGCCCTTAGAAGACGGAAAGACGCCCCATGTTCTTGGAGAGGCACAATTAATATTGTTAAATGGCCATACTACCAAAGCACTATACCTATTTAATGCAATCCCCATCAAAATACCAATGTCATCTCAAAGGCCTTTGTGTTGTTGGCACTGGTTCCCCGGACCTGGAACAGCCTGGTAGAGGGTACAGACTCCGTGTTGTTGGTCTGGGAGGTACCACCCTGTAGGGGTGAGGAGAGAGAGGGAGCCGGGCAGGAGCAACTTAGTAAAGAAGACGACGAGTGATCAATCACGGAGCACCAAGAGAACCCTCCAGATCTTCTAATATACCAGATCCTTTCAAGATGGCTTTATTGCCAATTCTTCTCTGCTCAAAGTCTTTTGGAGGCTACTTTTTATAGACTAAAATCCAGTGCTCTCTCCAAACCTTCAGGTTGAGCTTGGCCAGCTTCCTGATGTTCCTTGTGGAGCCCTCCCCCTGGGCCTTAGACCTTGCTGTGTCCCCTGCATTGCAAACCTTCCTTTTACCTCTACCAAGCTCCTCAACTCTGCCCCAAACATCAAGACCTCCTCAAAACTCCCTTGCACCATGAACTTCATGCCTCATCCTAGATAGCTGTATTACTGGCTTGCACTTAGAACTTGACTTTTATTTCACTGATTTAGCAACAAGGGAGCTCAGACTGTGAGTTCAGTGCTCAGGCACTGATACCCCTATCAGCCTGCCACTCCTTCCCTAGCTTGGTGAATTCCA
>PVKS010053834.1:0-10273 GCA_004027875.1 Aplodontia rufa
GACCCTTAGATCTCTGGGTTAAGCTGATTTTACTCAGCATGATCTCTTCCATAGCCATCCATTTACCTTCGAAGGCTGCATCATTGCTCATTCTTGATCTCATTCCTCATTCTCTCCCAGGTTTCCATTCTTATATTTGCAATATAAATTCTTCCCTGCTACCTTCCACATATATGTGTCCATGCACATATGTGTATCTAAAAAATATTATTTGGTATATGTGAAAATATTTTGGAAGTTCACGTAATCATTATGCTAAAATATCATGCTTTATTTCATTTAGCAGTTTGTTTTAGGGATCCAGTCATGCCATTATAAGAATATCTAATTCTTTTGATTACTGCATATTATTCCGTCTTAGGCACGAACTCTGTTACACTAAGCTGTTCCCCTAGTGAGGGACACCCAACTCACAGTACAAAGAACAATGTTACAATGCATTCTCCCTGAACGTCACTGTACCAGGAATAGATTCTCTGAATCACAAAGTATACACATACCTCATGTGACTAAATTCTGCCAAATCACAGTCCACCACATTGCACTCCTGCCTGGTTTTCAGAAAGGCTCCTATTTCCCTATAATCTTGCTAGTAGGTGATATGCTCAATACTCAAATTTTTCCAACATAAGTAGTATCAAGTGCTATCTCTGTCAGTCTTCATTGGCTTTTCTCTAATTGTTAGTGAGATTGAACATCTCTTCAAATAGTTTTTCATCACTAGGGTTTCAGTAACTTGCCTTCATACATTTACTCAATTGTCTGCTGCATTTCTGCATTTTCCTTGCAGATTTTTGAGAATTCCTTAGCTATTCTAGCAATGAATGCTTTGCCGGATACAAATGTGATGATCTCCCAGACCATGAGTCACTTATTACTATACCCTATAGTGTCCTTGGTTCAGTAGGAAATTTGAATTGTTTTGATGTTGTCAAAGTCTAGCCTTGCTCCCTGAATAGACTGTGCCTTGTGTTTATATTAAGGCACTTTTTCCCCTGGGGGCCCAAAGTTCTTCTGTAACCATGCATAGCTCTATGAAATTGTTTTATGACATTAATATTTACTTGCCATTTGTTCTTTTATCAGCAACATATTATTTTAACAGCAATAGTTTTTCTTACTGTCTGCAGTATTCCTTTTTGTCTCTGCACTAGGTTCTTTTTTTGCCCTCTTTCTAAATATTGTCTTAGCTATTTATAAGCCTTTGTTGTTTCATATTAATCTTGAAATCAGTTTATCCAGTTTCCCCCAACATATTCTGCTGGAATTTTTATTAAATTGCACGGAATTTTTAGATCAATGTATAGAAGCCTGTATCTTTAAGTTGTAAAGTATTCATATACATGTACTGGTACAACTTGCCATGCATTCAAATCTATCCTCTTTTAGCACAATGTTAAATTTTCACATGTAAACATCTCCATTGGGTCTATTCCTATATACTTTATAACTTTCATGTTACTGTAAATGGTGTTTTATTTTTTATTGCATTTTCTAACTGGTTACTACCGGTATAAATATACTGTTTGCCTTTCATGATATTTTATTATTCTTACTTGCTGACATTGAACTCCCTTACTACTTTTAATAGTTTCTTGACTCTACTGTGATTTTACACAAATTGTTATATAGTCTACAAACAATAGCAATTTTGCCTTTCCTTTCCAAATTTTATTTCAATTAGTTATCTGATTGCTTTGGATGAAACCTCTAGATTATAATCCCTAGTAGCATTCAAAGAAATTAGCCTTAGTTCCAGGCCCATGCTACGTGAATATGAAGCCACGAAGCCATGTATCCTCTTTGTTGAGAATGTGGTGTGGCTACCCACAGGGCTTTTATCCACTTGTGGTGGGGTGGGGTGGGTCACAGAACCCAGCCAAAGAGGAAATATGTGAAAAATCTTTGATAACACAAATCCAGACAATGATCTATCAAAAGCCAGGTAACTGTAGTAAGATGCATTTTGGGTTTATACTTGAGCGATTGTATAACCCAAATTAAATCTTTTCCCTTTCTTTTTTCCTCTATTCTTTCATACCTTAAAAGTATTCTGAAGCCTTTGCATCTGTAAATATCCCCATACTCTTTCTTCACATGTGCCCATGGCTCTCCTGCCTCTTCCTCATTTCCATCTTGTTTTTCTACTCTATCTTTATTATGTAGCATGCTTTAACTTGTCTCCCAGAGAAAAATAACCCTTCCAATTTTAGAAGAGGAGAAATATAATATCTAAATAGCAAGTAGGAGCAAAGAATGTTTCCATTTGTGATTTTTATCCTTTATGCTTACATGATTTGGCATATTGAGGGTAAATAATTAGATATTCAGGTGGAAATATTTGAAAACCTTAGGTCATTTTGCTCTGTGTCCTCTGCCCCATCAGCTAACCCCATGATTTGTACAATATGACATCTGCCTCAATCACCACTGTGTCCTATTTATGCAATTTAATGTAGTTTACTTTATTTATTTATTTAGGCAGCTGTATCGCATTGCTGATCCATTTTAAAATTATCCTTAACTAAATTCCCAGTGTTACTCAGTTATTTGTATAATCAGTTTTTGGATCTAATTCAAAGATTTTACATTTGTTCTTACAATTCTATCTTGATGCTCTACCTTATAAAGAGTTTTAGAAACTAATCCCTGTTATCCAACATACTACCTCGTGCTCCAATCATCTTGCCATCTGTAGAATTTGATAGGAATGCCATCAGTGTGCTCATCCAAAGCTTTGATAAATATGTCAAAAAGGACAGGGCCAGGAAAAAACCCTGAGGCACATCACTATAAAATTTCCTTCAGGTTGACATGGAATTATCATTCTCGGACATGACTCTTCAATTATTGATGAAGTCACATGACTGTACTTGCATCCACTCCAATTTTTCTGCACCTTATCCACAAAGATTTTATGAGAAACACTGTCAGTTGCTTTGCTGACATTTTAACACACTGCATATGCAGCATTTCCTTGACCTGTCCCATTAGTAAACCCAAGTATTGTTCAATTCTACTTCAGTTTCAAATGCAGTTAAATTTATATGAGACTAAGCAAAAGAGGTAATTTCTAAGTTCACCCAAGAGTACATTCTATGCCATGTGAGCATGGGTTCTCTAACTCTCGGCTCTCCGGCCCTCTGTGGTGGCTCCCTTTTGTGTATTCTCTCCACTCTTTGAGCCACGATGGCTATCTGCAGCTATACAGGTATTTGCTCAACAGTCCCTCTAACGTGGCAGAAATGTCTCCTTGTCTCTGACTAGATCATGAGCCCATCTTTTGACCAGACCCAGGGAGATTGGGTGATCTGAGTGGTCATCACTGTATCGTAGGCCCACCCTTGACCCTTGGGTGGAACTCTGCTCTGCCCAAATTACATGCTACCAAAAGAAAAATGAATAGATATTCTCGATACTCAAGAAAAATTCTTCAGCTTAGTGGAGATTCTATAGTATCTCCTGAATATATTGTTATCTTAGCTCAAGGAACATCCATAACATATATATATGTGTGTGTGTGTGTGTGTGTGTGTGTACACATATACATTTATATAGATATACATGTCACCAATTATTGTATATTTATACATAAAATCTCCCATTATTATGCAGTTGAAGATATGATATGCTTGAATAAACACTGTATCACTAGAAACTTCTTTCCATAGGAATGACTAATGAGAATTCTCCATTCTGCAACTGGCCAACTGACTTCAAACCCACTCACCACAAAAATCCGGGCAAGAGAGGCTGTCTTCAGATGAGAGGTGGGATTGTCATGTATGTATCCTACAATGAGCTGTCCTACTACATAAAGATAATTTCTTGGTGCTGATTCATTTGGATGGCAATGGTAATACACAATCCAGAATATGGTAATCTTAAAGCATCAAGAAATTCCAACGTTGAAAGAATAAAAGCTGCATTTTGGCTTTGATATAACTATTAAAACCTATGGCTAAAAGTTGCTTTCTCAGAGATGGATTCATTCTCCAAGTTTACTTAATGGTCTACTTGGTTTGTCAGCAAGGCACTTTCCTGTTCAAGTTAATGAAGAAGTCTCACCAGCCTTCTGAAAACCTGGTAAGGCAAAGTACAGGAGCGAAGGAACTCATAGAACTCCCTGAGAGGATGCTTTGGAGGAGGAAATCTTGGGAACCTCTACATTACAGTAGCTCTAGAATCATTTGTAGCCAAACTCAATGACTAAGTGAGAACATTTTCAGTCTGATAAGAAGATCTTTCTCATCTCCACGCTGTCACAAATCCCAGAAGGAAAGCTAAGAGTAACAACAACAAGACATCACTCCCCACTTTAACCAGCCCAATTAATGCAATATGGCCTTGGCCTGAACTATGTACCTCTGTTGGCATATAATACCTTGTATTGAGTAGCGTCTATCCCTTGCCTATTCTTTTTTTTTTTTTTTTAAAGAGAGAGAAGGACAGAGAGAGAGAGAGAGAGAGAGAGAGAGAAAGAATCAATTTTTATTGAATTTTTCACATGGCTTGCTCTGACACTTAGTTGTATACATGGGTGCTAGGGTTTGAACCCATGTACTTACGCTTGCTGGGCCAGCGCTGTAACCACTGAGCCACTGTTCAGGCCACCCCCCCATCCCACCACCCGCCACCCTACTTCCTATTCTTATTACAGAGTTCCCTGTCTCTTGAGGTAAGTGAAGTTAAAGTTCTCTCAGAGCCAACATATATCTGGGAAAGCAGAATCTCCGTATCTTATACTGAAAGGTAAATAGGTAAGCAGTAGAAAAAGCATAAGAAGACTGTGAACTGTTAAGAAAATATTAAGTTTTCACATAATGTACTGAATATAAACATAATCATAATGCTATACATATTAGTCCATTAGAGTTTACCCACAGAGAATGTAAAGGGAAAAGTAGCTTTTAAAGAACCTAATGTAAAAGGCCAATGGATCACTTTTTTTGTTTTGCAAAGTACAGCCAAGCTTTTTAACCATGGAAGTTAGGCATCCTAGTACTTTCCAGACTGATCAATAACATTAAATGATGCAGTTAAATCTAACAAAGCAAAACAGGCAAGAACATATCAATGAATACAAAGAACCTGATCATTATCATTCTTACGATGTAAAGAACAACAACAAAATTTTAATTTATCTGAGGATCCCACCATTAGAAAATAGGGCAGAGTCCTAATTTCCTTTCCCATTTTCACAATAAAAAAGTCAATCTAGTGCTCCAGGCACTATTACATTAAATATTGATATGGAGTCACTGTATAGCAGGTTTTCCTTCTAAGAAATTAATAAATTCTTAATGAAGAATAGAGAGACAGTGCCCAACATGAATGAGTAATTCATTCAAATACCTTTGACTTTTAATCTTTAGAGTTGTTCTTCTTCCATGTTACATAGTGAATGATTTCCTTTTGGATCTAATTTTTCTGACGCTAAAACATATATACCTAATAAATATTTCTAGATTCTAAATGAACATTCATGGAAAACTTTCATTTGGCATAAATAAAAATGAATAAACCCTATCAAGGAGCTGCCTTAAAACCTGTATTTCATGAAAAGCCAGACAACAAATTGTGCACACTTTGGAATGAAAATAATCTAGCTGGCTATGCATTTTCTGCTCCTCCTGCTTTCTGGACGCTTGTTAGCATTCTCTGTACTCTAGATGCACAGGACAATGGCAACTGCAGTGTTCTGGAGCTACTACGTTTAGGGCTATCCAAAACCCTCCAAATGTGTGGTTGACAGTTTAAGGGTACAGCTCCATTTACTTAGGCTCAAGTTTCCGTTAAGCACATAAGTACAGAGGAGTAAAAAGACAGTTAGACATAGGAAAGGCCCAGAAGACAAGATTCAAATCCTCAAGATGCATATTATTTGGGAGATATTCAAAGCACACAAGTGAGCTAAGTAGTTAAGATCAATGTGTGATGATAATACTTATCAAGCTGTTGGCAGGGATGCTAAATGAGTGAGGCCAATTAAGAAAAACCTTTGGGGGGCTGGAGCGGTGGCTCAGCGGTTTCAGTGCTTGCCTGGCAAGCACGAGGACCCGGGTTCAAACCCCAGCACCACGTACACAGCTGAGTGTTGGAGCAACTAAGGCCATGCGAAAAAACTAAGTAGTTTCCCTCTTTCTCTGTCTCTCTCACTGTCCCTCTCTCTTTAAAAAAAAAAAAAAAAGAAAAACTTTTGGTAGCTTTGAATTGAAATTTGAAGAAAATGACAGGGTCACCTTTTAACCTCAGTTGGCATGTACCACATGTAATAGCTCTGAAAAAGTATCTCAACTAAGGTATGCAGTGGAGCTGTCTTTGGAATAAGAAAATCACTAGGGAATACTCTTAGTAAGTTAAAAATAAGGCTTCTAGAAATGAGTGTGCATATTTTTAGAGATCCCATCAAAGCACTACTCAGGGGATGGCCACTAAGATGGGCCATATGACTTCCAGACGACCCATAAGCAAACAATTGGCAATTGGACAGCTTAGCTGTCCAACAGAAACATTGGTGGAATAAGATAATTCCCTCACATAGAAAATATCACTTGGAGAATGAAATATATTTGAAAATTGGAAATCCCAATAAAAATGAAAACATATGCTATATTTAGAAAACGGAAAGTATCTTGAGAAATTCCAAAGAGTGCTTTGAATGAATTCCAATTGTAGTATTGAGGTTTAAATTAAACTAATTAAAATAAATTAAGGTAAGTTGCATGGTAAATGACATTTACAAGCATTCCTATTGATCAGTGTCAGACCTTCTGGATATATCTCAATGAGAGTTATTCAGTCCTTATTGTGAAGCAAATGAATGAATGAGATTTGCTTTATGATTTTGGTTTTGGTATCATGAATGCCTTTACCTTGGAGCATTTCATTTCTTTGTGCTCCTCCTTGCCTGATGGAAACAATATGAAAACTATATTTTAGTTGCATTCGTCCATGGAATTTCCTTTATCATTCATCACCTCACACATGTAGACTCAGTACTTAAACATCCCCATTGGTTGACTCCCTAGTCTTTTATCAGCATCAGGTTGTAGAGCGTGATTGTTGAGTGTCTGACTTTGGAGTCAGACTTCTGTCTCCAAGTCACCACCCCATCATTTACCATGTGAAGCCTCAGACAATGTAGAGTTTCTATGGTTCCTTATATGAAGGTAATAATAGATCATTCTTTGTGCATGGTTGGGAATATTAAAAGTCATAATGTAAGAAAAACTAAGTACAACGCCTGTCCCACGGTTGGCTCCAAAAGTACTTGATAATAATTATCACCGAAATGAAAGGAAAAATATTAACTTTAGTTAACATATGTATAAAATTAATACTGTTGCCTCAAGACTGTAATTTCATTTTTTTTAAGAGAGAGGGACAGTGAGATAGAGAGAAAGAGAGAATCAATTTTATTTTTAGTTTTTTATGTGGTTTTCGTTTCTCCGAGACCTCGTTGTATATGTGGTGCTGGGGTTTGAACTTTCGTACTCACGAATTCCAGGCAAGAACCATAATTCCCGAGCCACCACTCCAGCCCTGTAATTTCTTAGTATATTATCACTGAATAATTCCTTGTCTAATTGCCCTAGTTATGGTTGACTAATTCCAGGTGGGCTTCCAAATTGTTCTGGATCTTTTCTGAGTGATTTAGATGAGAGGAGATTTAGATCCCGACCTGCCTTCTGAGGGCCTACCCTGCAGATTCATCTTCATTTTTTGCATAACAAGAGTATACCAGACTGAGCAGCAAGGGGGTTCACATTAAACATCATTCATTATGTGTTTTTTTTTTTGGATGGTATTGGAGGTCAAACCCAGGGCCTCATGTATGCTAAGAAGGTGTTTTTGCACTGAGCTATAACTCCAGTCCTGTAGTTTTTCTTTTTTCTCTTGTAGAATTTACCATCCTCCAATTTTTATGTTTGTGATGTTTAAGGTTTATTACATATTTCTCCCACAATACTATAAGCCAGGAAGAGGAGGATCTTTCTTTGTTTTATTCTTGGATTTATTTCAACTGCCTAGAAGAGTTTATGGTACATAGTAGGAACTCAAGAAACATTCTTTTTGTAATGAATTAACTTGCTGAATTTTTATTTTATTTTATTTTTTTTTTTTTTTAAGGAGTAGGATTTATTTAAGTAAGGAGAGCAGAGACTCCGCAAAGCAGAGGGGCACCTGGAAGCAGGATACCCCTGAATTTTTTTAAAAAAATTAATTTCCTTGTTCTTTAAATTGATACATTTTTCTTCTTAAATTTTTTCTTAAGATGTTGAGTTATTGTACAATCATAAATGCATATAAAGTAACAATGTAATATGCAGTTGCTCCTAAACACAAGTTTCCCCCACAACACACATAACCCTGTCTCTTTAGTCTTCTTTATTTCACCCCTACAACTGATATAAATGTTTAAATTGTGAATTTTCCAGAATTAAATGATTGCATAAGTATTAAACTTGCTGAAATGAGTGCAGTGAGCATCACTAAGATCTTGCTCTATTTTGGACCATGTTTATTCAACAAGTATCAATTAGAGCTTCCATGAGTACAGAAACACCTCTTCAATGTAATTCCTCTGTACTGAGTTACAGAAAGTGAAGGCTTTCTGGTTGAGCCTTTATTTTGTGTACATGCTCAGTGATAGAGTATACCTGGGTTCAATCTCCAGTACTGCAATAAATAAATAAAGAAAGAGATGGTGAGATTGCTGCCATCGGGGCTGACATTCAGTTGGCGGAGAACAGCAAAAGAAAGTTTTAAAGGCAAAAATGCATTGACATATTCTGAAGATATCAGGAGAGGGCTGGAGAGGTGGTCAGTGGTCAAGTGATTGCCTGCCATGCACAGGGACTGGGGTTCAATATCTAGCACAACATACACAATTAAATGTTGGAAAAACAAAAAAAGCTGATTAAAAAATTAAAAAATTGCTTTTCTCTTTCCCTCTCTCTTAAAAAAAAAGATATCAAGGAGATCCATAAGTCTATGGCAAAAACTGTGAAGAACAATGCAGAAGGTATTAATGATGGAAAATAAAAGTTCATCATAGGCATTGTCTCTTCCAAACATTGGTTGTACAAAAACCGACATGGTCCCTGCCCTCTTAGTCTATTGGCATAACAGAAATTACTTAAATAATCACTCCAGTGTAAAACTATCCCTGCCTTGGAGGAATTAACACAGGCAACACATAGTATTATAAATGTATATACAAACCAGAATAGCCAAAATATCCTGAGCAGAAAGAGCAGTGCTGGAGGCATCACAATACTTGACTTCAAAATATACTACAGAGCCATAGTGACAAAAACAGGCATGGGCGAGGCACTGTGGTACACACCTGAAGTTCCAGTGACTAAAAAAGCTGAGACAGGAGGATTGCCATTTCAAGGCCAGCCTCAGCAACTTAATGAGACCCTGTCTCAAAATAAACAATTAAAAGGACTGGGCGTGTAGCTCAGTGCTAGAGTGCTCCTGGGTTCAATCCCCAGTACCTAAGACAAACCCAGCATGTACTGACAAAAACAGACACACAGACCAACAGAATAGAAGACAGAAACTCACACAGCTATAGTCATCGAATTCTGCACAAAGACATCAAAAAACAAACGCTGAAGAAAAGAGAGCCTCTTTAACAAAGGGTGCTGGGGAAAGTGAATATCTATCTATATGCAGAAGGAGGAAACTAGATCCCTCTGTCTCCCACACAAGAAAATCAATGCAAAATGGATCAAGTACCTAAATAGAAGAGCAGAAACTTTGAAATTGCTAGATGAAAACACAGGGGAAACAGTTCAATATATAAGCACAGGCAACAGCTTCCTGAATAGGACTCCTGTAGCTCAGGAAATAATAGCAAGAATCGACAAACGAGATGGCATCAAATTAAAAAGTATCTGTGCAGCTAATAGAGTAAACAGAGCCTGCAGAATGGTGAAAAACCTTTGCCAGCAACTCTTTTGACAGAGGATTAATAACCAGAATATATAAAGAACTCCATTTTATCACCAAAAAAAAAAAACCAAACAAAAAAAAACCAAATAGCCCATTCAATAAATGGGCGAATAAACTGAACAGATACTTTTAAAAAGTACAAATGGCCAAAAAGGTATGTGACAAAATGTTCAACATCTTTAGCTATCAGGGAAACACAAATCAAAAGGATATGGAGACTCCACCCATCAGAGACAATCTTCAAGAATACAAATAACAATAAATGCTGGCAAAGATGGGCAGAAAAATAAACCCTTACATATTATTG
>PVKS010053835.1:0-10271 GCA_004027875.1 Aplodontia rufa
GCATTCCTGTTGCCCCACCTCCTTATCAACACTTGAAATTATCTAGCTTTTTTGTTTGTTTGTTGTTTTAAAGAGAAAGAGGCACAGTGAGAGAGAGAGAGAGAAAAAGAGAGAATCAATTTTATTTAGTTTTTCACGTGGCTTTCGTTGCTCTGACACTTCCACTTTGTTACGTACATGGTGCTGGGGTTTGCACCCGCGTATTCACATGTGCCAAGCAAGCACTGTAACTATTGAGCTACCACTCCAGCCCCTTTGTTTGTTGTTTGTTTTTGGCATCAGGGATTGAACCCAATGTTCTTAACCCCTGAGCCACATACCCAGCACTTTTTATATTTTATTTTGAGACAGTGTCTCATTAAATTGCTTAGGGGCTCGATAAATTGCTGAGGCTGGCTTTGAAACTTGTGACCCTCCTGACTCAACCTCCCACATCACAGGATTGCAGGCGTGTGCCACCGTGCCCAGCAAAATTATCAGGCTTTTTAACCTTTCCCAGTTTAATTGCTAAAAACTGGAATCTTATGTTATTAATCTGCATTTCCTTGATTATTAATCCAGTTGAACATCTTTTAGTATGTTTATTGACTGTGTTTGCTCTAAGAAGTTCTGTTTAGTGTTTTGCCTATTTTTTTGTCCTTTTCAAATTGATTTGTTGGAGGCGTTTATATATTTTAGATATTAATCCTTTATTCATGTAGGTGTTACAAAATATCTTCTCCTGGTTTATGGCTTGGGTTTACTTCTTTTTTGGGGAACAGCAATTGTTAACTTTAGTACAATTAAATTTATTGATACTTTCCTTTAAATGGTTTAAATGGTAGTTTTGCCTTCTACATTTAACTCTTCAATCCATCTTGAATTGATTTATGGTATGAAGTAGGATCATTTTTGGTGGCTATCTCTTTTGCTCTGATCCACAGTGCCATTTTTTGTTAGTTCAAGCTCTCCTATTCCACTCACCTGTCCACTCTGGTATACAAACCCCATGTTCATAGTTACTACAATTTTATACCATCCTGACATTATATATCTTGATATCTTGTACAAAAAATCCTTGCACTTGTTCCCCAAAGGGCTTCAGTTATTCTTGGCATTGTCTTCCTAATATATAAAATTGAGAATGAGCTTGTGATATTTCATACATTAAAAAATCTGTTGGTTTTTTTGGAATTATACTGAACATATGGTCAATTTAGGGAGCACTGATTCTTTTTCCCCCTCCTTTTAACAACATCGGACCATACCATGACCATGGTATTTTCTTCCTATTTCCTTGTATGTTCTTTAATGACTTTTGAAAAGTCTTATAACTTTTTCCTTTTGTTTGAATTTACCCTTAGGTATTTGTACTCCCAATAGAAGTGTTGATAATTAAGGGAATATTTTTGATGTTTCATTACACAGTGTGGTGTTTGTGAATGTTTTGGGCAGGCAGTCTAAGGAGGTAACTGTTTAGTTCCAATTTGCAGAGTTTTGTTTCCTTTTCAATCATGAATAGATGTAAAATTTTATTCCACACATTTTCTTTTTGTATGTATTGGGGTCATTAATTTTCTAATTTAACCTGCTGATTGGGCAGATAAAATTTCCCAATTTAAAACTTGTATTTCTGAAAGAAACCTACTTTGTCGTTAGCTCTTATCATTTTTGATTTTGTTATTCAAAAATTTTCCATTTTCTTTCTTCCTTTTTTTTTTTAAAGAGAGAGAGGGACAGTGAGAGAGAGTTTTCATGTGGTGTTGTTGCTTGTACACCTCACTGTATACATGGTGCTGGGGTTTGAACCTGTGTCCCTCTGCATGCCAGGCAAGCACTGTAACCACCAAGCCACCGCTCCACCCCTTCCCAAATATTTTCTAGTGAGATTGGACTTGAAATTCTCTCTTATACTGTCATTATATGATTTTGGTGTGGTTTTATAAGCTTCATGAAGTGAGTTGAAGGTTATTCTATCTTTTTCTAATCTCTGAATTATATTTAGAATTATTTAGTCCAACTAAGCTTACCTATGAAAACAACATGGTGTTTCTCTGTGGGAGAACTTTTGGCTCAGGATTCACTGTTTTTTATTGATTATACAACTATTCAGGTTTTTTATCTCTTCTTGACTGTTTTAGTAGATTACATATTTATACAAATTTATACATTTTTAGAATATGGTCATTTATATATCATTTATATTGTTATCAAAAGTTTACTTTAAAAAACTTTAATTTATGCTGTACCTAGTTTTTCACATACTTTTCTTTTTTCATTATCAATGCTGTCAGAAGTTTACCAGTTTTAGTGTTTTCAAAGAATCAGTTTTAGTTTTGTAGAAACTGCTTGTTTTGTTTTCTTTCTTTTTGTTTTAAAGAGAGAAGGACAGAGAGAGAGAGAGAGAGAGAGAGAGAGAGAGAGACAATCAGTTTTTAGTGAGTTTTTCACATGGCCTTCATTGCTCCAACACTTAGTTGTGTACGTGGGTGCTGGGGTTTGAACCCTTGTGCTGGTGCATGCCGGGCAATCTCTGTAACCACCGAGCCACCGCTCCAGCCCCATTTTCTTTGTTTTCTATTTGATTAATATTTGCTATTATTTTGAACTTTCCTCTGCTCTACCATCTTCGTTTATTCTGCTACTCTTTCCCCAACTTCTTAAATCAGGTCTATATGTTCGCTGAGTATTTCTTCTTATTCTCTTTGTTTCTTTTTTTTTTCTTTTTAAAGAGAGGGACAGTGAGAGAGAGAAAGAATCAGTTTTATTTAGTTTTCCATGTGACTTTTGTTTGCTTCAACACTTCGTTGTGTACGTGGTGCTGGGGTTCATTCAAACCCGCATCCTGTGCATACCAGGCAAGCACCATTATTGCTGAGCCACTGCTCTAGCATTTACAGCTTTAATTTCTCTCTGAAAATTACCTTTGTCTACATTTCCCATTTCAATGTGGTAATATTTTAGTAATTGTTCTATTTGAAATATTTTCTCATTCCCTTTATAATTTCTTCTTTGATCCATGATCATGTAAAAGTATACTTTAAATTTCCAAATACAGAAAAACTTTTTGTGTCTTTGTGTTGGTTATTCCTTTTTTTGAAATTAGAACTTTATAGTTGTACATAGTAGTTTGGTTCATCTTGACACGCATGGAATTAGATTTCAATTCACAATCCTCCTCTTTACCCTCTGTCCTCCTTCCCCTCCCTCATTTTTCTACCTTTTACTACTCTGCTAGACTTCCTTTAACTTGTCTAGTTATTTGTATTTGATTAGTTCTTTTTACCTATACATGAAGGTGAAATTCCCTGTGGTATATTTATATATGCATATAACATGATTTTTTTTTTAAAGAAAGAGGAGACAGTGAGAGAGAGAGAGAGAGAGAGAGAAGCAATTTTTATGGAGAAGGGGAGGGAGAGTTAATTTTTATTTTTTCATCTGATTTTTGTTTTTCCTCTGCTTAGTTGTGTCTGTGGTACTGGGGATTGAACCCAGGTCCTCATGCATGCCAGGCAATTGCTCTGCCACTGAGTCATCTCTCCAGCCCTGGATTAGTTATTCTTTTTTTTTTTTTTTTCCCCAGGGCTGAGGACTGAACTCAGGGCCTTGCGAGTGCTAGGCAAGCGCTTTGTCACTGAGCTAAATCCCCAACCCCTGGATTAGTTATTCTTAACTCTAGTTTAGTGACATATGGACTGTGTAATACTATTCCTTTGAATTTATTGAGTCTTGTTTTGTAGCCTATTTTGAGGTCCATTTTCATAAATATTTTATATTAAATGTAACCTTTTGCTGGGTGTGGTGGCACATGCCTGTAATTCCAGTGACTCGGGAGGCTGAGGCAGGAGGATCTTAAGTTCAAGGCCAGCCTCAGTGACTTAGTGAGGCCATAAGCAAGTTAGCAATAGCAAGACCCTGTCTCAAAACAAAAAACAAGGACGGGGTATGTGGGTCAGTGGTAGAGCATCCCTGGGTTCAGTTCCCAGTATCACAAAAAACGTCATCTGTTTTCATAACTGGAAGTGATATCTTTCATAAATCTTGTCCTTTAAATATTCTATTCCTTACAGATGTGTAAATACATTTATGTTCTATAATTGTATTTTTTTAAGAGAGAAGGACAGTGAGAGAGAGAGAGAGAGAGAGAATCAGTTTTTATTGAGTTTTTCACATGGTCTTTGCTGCTCCAACTCTCAGTTGTGTACGTGGTGCTGGGGTTTGAACCCGCGTACTTGCACATGCTGGGCAAGCACCGTAACCACTGAGCCACTGCTCCAGCCCCTGTAATTATATTTTTATGAGAAATGTGAAATATACTTATTTTACATTGTTTCATAGATTTAATGACTGAATTATTGTCTGCTGTGTGCCATTTCTGTAGGCTCTTATTGTGGTGTCTTATTTCTGGTGTGTGTGTGTGTGTGTGTGCACATGTGTTTCTTCCCACTGTGAATTCATTTCCCTTGGAATTTTATCTGTGGAAAGTCTTTGAGACCTGAATGCAGAGTGTCTCCTCCCCAAAGATTAGCAGTTGCTTCTGCATGGTGGTTGGGTTCATAAACAGTCTACAATCACAAATGAAATTCTTAGGTCTTGTGAACTTAGCTGCAGATCCACATGATGACCTGCCTTCGTTTATGTATTCTCAATCAACGTGGGTAACTTTGAGGTTCCGACTTCATATAGCAGACTCTTGCTAAATTCCCCATTTTGAGTAGGCCCTGGGTTTTCTCTCCTATTTTCTGTCACCCAAATGGCCAATGGAATGAAAACTCAGGGTCACCTGAGTAGGATGTATATCTCCAAGATGTAGGCAAATGCATGCGTAAGTATCTTTCACTTTGGTTTTGGCTTCCAAGAATACCTTATTTTGATGATTTATTATAAAATAAGTTTTTAAAGTAATATTTTATTTAGATTTTTTGCTGTTTTTAGTGGGAGAGTATCTGGCCTGCTCTAATGCTGAAAACAAAAGTTTTAGATCTCTTTTTTTTTAATTAGTTGAATATGGACTTACAATTGAGGGGGAATCATTGTCAAACAATCAAGAACAAATGTATATTTACACAGTTAGCCAAGGCTGATGCCATGTCACGGATGGCCCCCTTGGGTTCCCCATGGTTCTATATTTCCCCCAAAAGAACCCCTGTGTTAAATGGACTTCTCGTGGAGGTCGGAGATCTCCTTCTGAGTTGATTTCCCCATATTCCCTCCCTCCAGTGTCCTAGATATCCTTCCTGATCCCTTCCCCCTCCCTGCCTCCCTCTCTATATCTCCAGGTATTCTAGGCAAGAATCCCCCTGTTTGTGTAAAAATTCATACATGTTGAGGTTATTATCAGCTAAGCCATCTAACATACTGTTTCCATTCTAGCTCCCACAAATGAGAGAAAACATTCGGCCCTTGAGTTTCTGAGATTGGGATACTTCACTTAGCATAATTTTTTCCATCTCCATGCATCTCCATTTGGCTGCAAAAGTCATAATATCGTTTTCTCTAATGGCTGAGTAGTATTCCACTGTATATATGTACCAAAGTTTTTGAATCCACTCGTCTAGTGAGGAGCATCTGGGTAGTTTTAGATCTCTTAATACTTGCTTAAAAGATCTCCATGTGTTGTTCTTTTTTTCTAATGGGGAAGGAACCCAGGGCCTCGCACATGCTAGGCAAGCCCTCTACCACTGAGCTAAACTCCCAGACCCTCCATTTGTTCTTGGGGACCTGGATTGTCCTTTTCCTCTTTTACTTTCCTGAGAGTCTTGAGTTAGGCAACAAGAGCCTTTTTTATTTTATTTTATTTTCAGGGCTGAGGACTGAACTTGGGGCCTTGCGCGTGCTAGGCAAGCGCTCTGCCACTGAGCTAAATCCCCATCCCCTGTTTTTATTTTTTAAAGAGAGGGACAGTAAGAGAGAGAGAGAAAGAGAGAAACAGTTTTATTTAGTTTTTCATGTGGCTTTCATTGCTCGGTAACCTTGTTATGTACATTGTACTGGGGTTTGAACCCATGTCCTTGCGCACTCCAGGCAAGTGCCATTACCACTGAGCCACTGCTCCAGCCCCTCTCTAAAGCTTCTTTACTCATGTTTTATTGGTAGACAATTGCTGAGATGCCTTTCAGCTCTGGCAATGGTCCCATGATTTTTATCCACCTGTTCGTGTTCCTGTTCCTTGTCCTATGACACATTCTGCTTCCCCTTCTATCTGTAATATTCTGTTGGAGGGGAGGACTTTGGAGGATAGACTCAGAACCAGAGGGATTTGCATCAGGGGAGGGAGCTCCTGATCGCTAATCTGTAGCACAGAACCTGGCCCTTGCTGTCTCTGATCTGACTCATGCTTTTGCTGTTACCTAGGTGCCATCTGCCTTTCTCAAGGAAAAATCTGCCTTAGATGCAACTTGTTGCCCATTTATCAGAATACTGAAGATGTTCAGGGAACCCTACGCTTGCCGAAACTGGAGAGCTTGGAAGGAAAACTGAGCTGGGTACAAAAGGAGACACGGCTGAGGGAAGAAACAGTTATTTAGCCCACGATGTTGTCTCTCTACCCTTCTTGAAGCTGTGTGAGTGATGCTCGTAGGTGTAATGTAGCTCCCCCTTCTCTGCTAGTCTCTGCTGCTTTTGAGGAGCTTCTTAAGCACCAAGCCAACTTTCCACGCCCCGGTACTCACAGTGAGTCCATCATGCTGGTATTTGAAATTTGTTAAAAGTTCTTCAAAGTCTTCTGAGCTTCCTGAGTGATTATTATTATTCTTTTTGCAGATGTTTTCAATAAATGAAAGGGTAATTTATTGATCCATACTTCAAACACCAAGTGCGGAGCCTGGAAGGGAAAGAATCTTACAAGATGAACAAGTGAAGTGGGGCTTTGTAAAGCAAAAACAAAAAACTGCAATAGAAGGTGTTTGAGTTGATGACATTTTCAGAAGTGATGTTCCCAGATAAACGTGTGATTCAATGCAAAAAACTTCTCTTAAATATGTGTTTGAGGGAAGGGTTGGGTCTGGTTGAAGGTCAAATCTTCCTCAAGACTGAGCCCCTCAGGGGCTGGAGTGGTGGCTCAACAGTTACGGTGCTTTGGAGCATGGGTGAGGATGCGGGTTTGAACCCCAGAATTACGTACGCAATGAAATATCAGAGCAACGAAAGCAACATGAAAAACTAAATAAAATTGATTCTTTCTTTCTCTCACTGTCCCTCTCTCTTAAAAAAAAAAAAAAGATTGAGCTCCTCAGTCTGGAAGCCTGAGCACAGGAAAGTGGAGCCCCCTGGATATGGGTGTTGCCCTCCTTCATGGAGCCAGATTGGGCCTCCTGACTGCAGACAGGCTGTTTCTCTCTCTCTTATTGATTTGAATTTAGGGGACATTAAATATAGTGACAGTCATTAAACTATCTCTTTCTCTAAGTTTGGGTGCCTTTCTGAGCACCAGTCTCTGACTCCAATGCCTTTCATCATCCTTTCCTGCTTGGGGAAATCCTTCTTATTTCCATAATACCTACCGAAAATGTCACCCATTCTGTAACACCTTCTGAGACAATCTTCCTGTCAAAACCGGGATTAGATGCTTCTTTATTCTTTTCCCAGATGATCTGGTATGCATCTTTTCCAGAGTATTTTATTCCAGATAAAATACTAAAATTAGAAAGTTAAAAATATACAGTCATACTTCGTCCTCTGGGTATCATGTAATATTTTGGAATAGACTAATGCTCCTGTCAAGAATGAGAAAGTAGGGGCTGGAGCGGTGGCTCAGCAGTTAGGGCGCTTGCCCGGCATGTGCAAGTACACGAGTTCAAACCCCAGCACCCACGTACACAACTAAGTGTTGGAGCAACGAAAGCCATGTGAAAAATTCTATAAAAGTTGATTCTCTCTGTCTCTATCGCTCTCTCACTGTCCTTCTTGCTTTAAAAAAAAATGAGAAAGTATGTTGATAATAAAATATAAACATTTTCCTAAATTGGATAAAATATTTAATATTAAGAAAGAAAAGGGGAGGGGCTGGAGCAGTGGCTCAGTGGTTGGAGCACTTGCCTGGCATGTGTGAGGATCTGGGTTCAAACCCCAGCACCACATTTACAACTATGAGTCAGAGAAACAAAGCCCACATTGAAAAAAAAAAAGATTTTCTCTTTTCTTTTCTCTCTCTCTCCCTCACTCTTAAAAAAAAAGAAAAAAAAAGAAAGCAATTGGGCTACATTAAGAACTTGATTAATGTTAATTAAATTATAGAGCTGGGTGCAGTGGTGCATGCTTGTAATCCCAGAGACTCAGGAGTCTCATGCAGGAGGAGCGCGATTTCAAAGGCAGCCTCAGCAACTTAGTGAGGTTCTAAGTAACTTAGTGAGACCCTGTCTCAAAATAAAAAAAACAGAAAGGGTTGGGAATATGGCTGAATGGTTAAGCACCTCTGGGTCTGATCCTGTTACAAAAAAAAATAAATAAATAGAACTTTCTTTACAGATGAGGCAACCTTACGGGGGTTGGAGTGGTGGCTCAGTGGTTACGGTGTTTGCCTGGCAAGTGCAAGGATGAAAGTTTGAACCCCAGCAGCACACACAACAAAGTGTCAGAGCAATGAAAGTCACATGAAAAATTAAATAAAATTAAAAAGAAAAGAAAAAGCAACCTTAAGAAAGGTAAGTCATAAGGTGTAAGAAGATATTAGCAATAACATATCCAACAATGGACTCGTAGCTGAAAGATGAGAAACACCTCAGTAAGGAAAAGATACAACTGAACACAAAATGGTTAAAAGATTTAAACAGGCTCTAGGAAAAGAAAATATGAACATAGGGGCTGGAGCAATGGCTCGGTGGTTACGGTGCTTGGCCTGGCATGCGCAAGTACTTGGGTTCAAACCCCAGCACCATGTACACAATTAAGTGTCAGAGCAGTGAAAGCCATGTGAAAAACTCAATAAAAATTGATCCTCTCTCTCCATCTCTCTCTGTCCTGCTCTCTTAAAAAAGTCACTAAAAATATGAATATGGAGAATAAGCATGAAAAAGTTTAATTCCATTAGTCATTAGGGGAACCCAAATTAAAACCACCATATGATACTAATACACACACATTGAAATCATCAAAAAGAAACAGCTAGGGGCTGGAGTGGTGGCTCAGCAGTTTGCAGATGTGCAAGTATGCCGGTTCGAACCCCAGCACCATGTACACAATGAAGTGTTCGAGCAAAGAAAGTCCATGAAAAAACTAAATAAACTTGATTCTGTCTTTCTCTCACTGTCCCTCTCTCTTGGAAAAAAAAAGCCAGGTGTGGTGTGGCATGTCTGTAATTCCAGCTGCTCAGGAGGCTGAGGCAGGAGGATCACAAGATGAAGGTCAGCTTCAGCAACTTAACAAGACCCTTATTCAAAATAAAAAATAAAAGGGCTCAGTGGTGGAGCCCCTGGGTTCCATTCTCTAGTACTGAAAAAAAAAAGCATCAAAAAAGAACAAGACATGTGATACTGATATTGGCCAGAATATGGAACAATTGGAATTTATATACACAGCTGGTGAGATCATATAGCAGTACAACTGTACGTACACACACCGTGTAGCTATGCAATGCTCCTTGGTGACCACTCACTGGAACACATGCTCACTCAAAGGCATATTTGCAGCGGTCCCATTACCAATAGCCCCAAAATGGAAGTGATGCAAACTCTATAGTAGAATGGGACGGTGTATTTTGTTACACAATGAAATATTGTAGCAGAGTGGAAGAACTACATAAGCTTTAATAGATGGCATCAGCCACAGACTGAGCACAATGAACTGAAAGTGATTTTCAAATGAAAGAATGACCAATAAACATGGAGGTGCAACTGAACGATTCTGCTGTGTCTAGAAGGAGATCCCGGAGAGAGTAGGTAGAGACCTAAGGAGGCAGTGTCAAAGACAGTGGCTAACGAGGGAATTAAAAAGGAAGAGAAATTGTAAAAGAAATTAGATAATGTAGATTATCTACAAAGGAGTGACGATTTGAAAATTTATTAGTATTGATAGAGTGCTGGCAGAGGAAAAATTACAGAGAGAGGAGTCGTTGAGGGCAAAATGTAGTGACAGAATAAATACAAAAATCAACAACTTATTAACCGGCCCCCTTTGAAGATAGTAACTCCCTCATCTGTGTCTGCCCACCTGTGTTCACCCACCTCTTTCTAAGGACCCCTTCCGGTATCCACCTATCCTCTTCCGGTGAATTTTGATGAATCACTACGACCCTCACCACCTGGGCTGCAATCCCCACCCTGACTCTCTTTTTTTTTTTTTTTTTTTTTTTT
>PVKS010053836.1:0-10265 GCA_004027875.1 Aplodontia rufa
TTTTTAGAAATATTGTGGGAAGGGGAAGGGAGGGAGAAGGGTGGGTAATTGGGGGGGCACTCCTGGGGGTATTTGTAATATCCAGAATCTATACACATTTTATATTATTTTGTTAAAATTGTGTATGGTTGTTCAATAATAAGTTTCTCAATTAAAAAAACCAAAAATAATTCTCCTTTTTGATGTTAAAGATTTTTATGTTTCAGAGGGTTTGGAGATGTTGGATGAGATGGATTAAAAAGTTTGGAACCTTACAAAGTTCATTACATGGTTTGTTGGGAGAGATCAGTTGAATGTTGGACAATTATCTGAGGGATTCTGGGGTTTTTCAGGTTAGTATCAAACATCTTGAAAGTTTATTAAGACCAATGGTGATTTGTCACATCCATTATCTAAAATCAGAAACTTGAAATTCAAATCCTCCTCGTCGCCTACCTCCCATCTATTACCAATTTTATTCACCCCGGCCACTTAGCATTTCTCAAATACATCCATTCTCCTCAAACCCCTTTAACACTTGAGATCACCTCCCATCTTCATGTAAAAACCTCTGAATGCTTCTTTCTTATAGCTTTGTTTTTCCTCCTTATCAATTATGAGTTTCTGCTGTGCATAGTAGAAAGCATAAATCACAGCTGCCTATACAGAGATGTACTTTTCCCTCAAATAAGAGATCTGGAGTCGAGCAGACTTCGAAGGCTGGCTATTAGTATTCTGCACATGTTGCTTCCATCCTCAAGGCTGCATCAGGATAGCAAGATGGATGCTATTGCTACTGCCATCCCATCTATATTCCAGTGAGCAGCAATGAAAGGATAACAAAGGCTAAAAACTGTACCATCCAGTCAGTCCTCCTTTAAAGAGCACTTCCAGAAGCCATACTCCAAAAAATTTCACTTGAAATTTATGGAGCACTCTAGTTTGTAAGGAAGTTTAGGAAATAGTGTTTTATTCAGCAGTATTACTTTTCCAAGTAGAGGTCCTGTTAATAAAGGAGAGGAGGAGGCGGCCAGCAGCGCCTATTGCATGAGCCAAACTTTGCTTAACACTGCAACCTTTCCTAAAACACAGACTGTTCATAATCAGTCACCCAGAGAAAATCCATTTCTTGTTCCCTATATATGCTCACATTACCAGCAAGGTTCTGAATGATCTACAATCTGTTTTGTCCTTTGCTATCCCCACCCGACACTGTACTGTACCCAAGCACCCAAGCTCCTTCTTCTGCAGAAGTCATTTCTTTCTCATCCTCTCTGATCTCCCTTGGTGGGTTACTTACTGTTGTCTTTAGATTCGGTTGAGACTTTGCCGCAAGTCTTTGCCGGACACTCAAGGATATTATGTGTACCATCTCTGCTTCCTTACCCTAATTCACGGCACTTAGCTCTTTCTACTCAGTTGATCTTCTACTCATCTCTCCCTGAGGGGAATGAATGTAAGTTCATGGAGAAATGGGAGATTGCTTGTGACCCTTGCATCTCCTATACTTAACTATAGGAATAGCTACTGAATGTACTATAGGAATAGCACTGAATGTATGTTGCTTGAATAAACACATAGATTGATTAAAGCATGGATTGATGATGGGATCATCTATCTTGATTTCAGCAATGTTTGCCAGCCTGGGAGAGGTAACAGCTGGGAAGGGGAGGGGAAGTACATGCTAGGATAAGAAGAATCCAGTGTGTGACTAGCCCACCATGAACTCTGGTTCTTGCTGAACATGCAGAAACTAAGTGAGGATGAGATTTTTTTTTTGTATAACCATTACAAGGTGAATCCATTGCAAAGACTATCTAACTAGAGTTTAAGATTAGAGGTGATTTATGAGGAACTTCCAGGAGTCCTAGTAGGTCCATCTTTTCACCTTGAACTCAAGTGTGATTTATAAATAATTTTACTAATGATGTTAGACTATTGAAATTTCTTCAGAAGCAGCACCATTTTTCCTACTCTGCTCAATATTATCGCAGAATCTGGTCTCTTAGGACTGAGGAGATGGTGGAGTCCAGCCATCCTCTGGGATCATGTGACCTGCATCTGGACCAAAGCTGGATAAAGAACAATGAATGTGAAGCGCCCCCATGTGGAATGTAAAGGCATCACACCCTACAAGGTATCTCAAAAGGAAAAGACTTCAGGATCCTTACCCAGAGCCACCTAATATTCAAATTTCAGGTATTTCTCCTGAAAAAGATAAAATTATGAAAGGGAAAGAAATGGTTTTGATCACTGAGCCCAAGTGGGATTTTTAAAAGCTAATAAGAGTCAAGCAATGGGGACCCCCTGTTTCAGAGACAACCCCTATGTCTGACATAAAGTAAATGTTGGAAAAATGTTCATGGAATGGAGCAATGAATGGTTTCATGTTGCCAGTTAGACACTCTAATGATCAGCTTAGAATTTTTTCCCTACTACAGCAGACCCCAATCCAGGAAGTTTGAGAATCCTGCACCATCCCTGGAGACACACTGGCTGATTTCATGCTGCCCTCAGCCAACTGTACAGGTTGGCTAAGTTCATTGTAGGTTTCATGACTTTAGTTTCAGTTCCTTGTGTCATCTTGCTGAGAGTTAAATTGGGCATTTCGTAATGAGGTTTAATTGTACTTCTACATTGCCAGTGGAGAAATCATTTTAAGAAGGAATACTGTAAGGTAAACTGGAATCTAGTGAGCATGTTCATTGTGCTGTTTAGAAATGTGTACATTTAATTTCCAATTATCTATACTAATACGTGGAGAGGATTTCACGTGGTAACAGTTTGATGAAAAGAAATTTGTAATAAAAAGGGATCCTGTTAACCAAAGTCTTGATCTGTCTAAAATTCTACATATGTTATTTCACAAAGTCTTAATATATTTGTTAAAGTTATGGTTGAATCTTTGGAGTTGATAGATGTTTCTGTGCTTTAGAAAGCAAAAAGCTATGTTTCTTGAAACATGAGTAATTCTGGTGAAGTGTTATAATAACTCAATTAAGGAAGGGTTTCTCTTGTCTTAGAAAGTATGGCAGGATTTTAAGGCAGCAGATTTAACATGAATTTTCTTTGGCTCAGGTTAAGTATGGAAATGATTCGACCTTCCTGGAGTATCCTAGGTGACCTGGACAAGGGACCCTAAGAACCTCCTCACCGATGATTATCCCATTTATGTCTCAAATTGCTCCTGGGGTCTAACTACTAAGAGCAATGCCAAGTCACAATATTACTCACAGGACAATCTGTCATTTTAACTGGACAGCCTGCCCAATTAAGGAAAAAGCTGGGTCTTTGCTTATGAAAGACTGAAATCCTACTGAGAGCCCCTCAGGAGTTCAAGAGTCCTATTTGATGTGGCTGAAATAGTGAGTTCAAAGTGACTTTGAACACCTTCTCGGTGTGCCCCACTCCTGGAGACTCCAGTGCATCCAGCTAAACAGTTTTCTCCTTCCAAAACCCAACTTCCACATCAGCTTCTGTGCAAAGTGTCCCCATAGGCAAGAAGTGGGACCCCCATAGGCAAGAAGTGGGACCATCAACCAAGGTTGGAAAGCTGCCAGTGAAACAAGGACCCAGGATTCTGGAATTCCAGAATGGCTCTTTCCCTCAATTGGCCACAACATTTTTACCTCATAGAAACATCCAGAATCAGGCCTGACTTTGAACTGGGCAAATTATTACATCACTCTAAGGCAGTGGTTCACGATGGGGCAATTTGCTCCCCATGGGATGTCTGGAAACGTCTGGAAATACTCCTGTTGTATAGAGCGAGGGAAGCTGCTCAACATGACATTCAGGACAATTCCCATCATAAAGAATCCCTTGGCCTCAAATGTCAGTGGTGAAGCTGGAAAAACCCAACTCCAAGCCTTGGTTTCTTCCTCGGCCATGTGGAAGTAACAGTGCTTCCTTACCAGAATTTTTGAGAGGCTGGAGTGGTGGCTCAGTGGTTACGGCACTTGCCTGGCATACATGAGAACATGGGTTCAAACTCCAGCACCACATACACAACTAAGTGTCAGAGCAACAAAAGCCATGTGAAAAACTCAATAAAAGTTGATTCATTCTCTTTCTCTTTCTCTCTCTCTCTCTCTCCTTCCCTCCCTCCCTCCCTCTCTCTTTCTCTCTCTCTCCCTCCCTCCCTCTCCTATCCTTCTCTCTTTAAAAAAGAAACCAGGATTTTTGAGAGGACAATGGTGGTAATAACAGTATGTCAGCCACATACTGGGCATAAAATGAGCTAAAGGAAGTGTTAGTAAGGTCTAAATGATTGCCCCTGTCACCAAAATGCCATTGAGTCTCTGCTTGGCTTCATGCACCCTAATTTATTCTCAGGCCCACATTCACCCTACAATGCTCTAATCCCTTTCTTATACATGACACCTCCTTGTGTTTTGGGATTTTAATTTTTCAAGTCTTTATTTGGTATGTAGAAGGATTCATTATGTTACCACATTAGGCAAGAGAGTGTGAATGGATATAAATATCTACTTATATGGGGATGTTTCTCTGCTACTTCTGTGTATGCAATAGACCCCAGCACTGGAAACAGGCTCTTAGGACGTTAGGACGTTTTCTTCTAGAGTTTGAAATTAGGAAAGAAAAAAATTGATGCCCTAATTATTTTCATTTCTAGGTAACCTGGGTTTTCTACCTGGACTTACAAAATGTTTACTTTTTGCTTGAAATTAAAACTAATTCACCAGCATATATTTTCCTACTTTGATTTTTTTTCATTAATAGTTTTGGAGTTTAATGGAACCTTCAAATTTAAGATGCTATTTGGTAAAGGTAATGTGTCTAAGGTAATAGATACAAATCACAAATCATATTCCATACCATTTCCCTATTAAAGTGTTCAATTTAATTTTTAATATATTCATATTAGTGTATCCATAATCTCAATTTTAGGATAATTTCGTCCTCTTCATCATGGAAATGCATTATCATTAGCATTCTTCACCCCCTTCTCTCCAGTCCTAGATAACCACTGATGTACTTTTCTCTAGATTGGACCATTTTAGGTATTTCATATGATAAAATTGTACAATTGTGGCCTTTTCTGCCTGGTTTCTTTCACTTAGCATGATGCTTTCAAGAATTGTCCATGTGATAGCAGGTGTTGTACTTCATTCCTTCTATGGCCAAATAATATTCCATTGTATGAATATATCATGTTTGGTTTATTTTTCATTCGGTAGCCGTTGGTACGTTTCTCCTTTTAGCTGTTATGAATAATGTTATTATGAACATTCATGTACAGTTTTGTGTACATTTTTATTTTATTTCTCCCAAGTACATACTTAGGAATGGAATTGCTAGGTTCTGATTATGTTTAACCTTTGAACTTCCTGGTTGTTTTCCCAATCTGGCTGCACCATTTTATATTCCCACCAAGTGTGGGCTCTGACTCCACATCCTTGCCAACCTTTGTTAACATCTTCTTGGCTGTTAGCTATCTTTGTGGGTATGAAGTGGGGAATGTCTAAGTAGGTTTTTGTTATAGTTCCCTTCCTTTGCACCATTCTTTTCTTTTATCGGAATCTATTTTATCAGTTGACTAATCACCTTAATTTCTTTCTCCTTTATAACTTTTGATCAAGCCTCAAAATCATTTTTTTTGTAAAACATATACTGTATGCATTATCTCTTGCTTATCCATCAGATCTATTCCCGCCCCCAAGTCAAAGCCCTTGACTTCAGTTTTTCATTGGCAAGCAATCTATATGGAGGAAACACTTGAAACTGCTGCTTTTATGGGTCAAAATGATCAAACATCAGCAATTCTGCACAGTTCAGTGTGATGCCCTTATTTCAGTGTTCTCTTTCCATAGATGTGATGTCTTCTTAAATGAGCTGGAGAGAATGATCTAGAGATTTTTTAGAAGGTGTGTTTTGTTCCTGGAGGAGTCCTCCAAGGCATGGTGCTGGTCTAGTTTCTCAGGAGATCTTCTGGAATACCAAGTCTGTTGGGATCTGGTCATTTAAATTTAGTCACTCTTTTAAAAAAATTTTTTTATTAAGGAATTGAGTTATTGTTCATTTATAAATGCATTTACAGTAACAACATGATATGCATATATTCTTAAACCAGAATTACCTCCTAAATCCCTCCCTATTCTCCCTCCCTCTCCCCTCCCCCATCTATCCTATCCCCCCCCAAACACTGCATATCTATATTTGCCCTACATTATATGTTTGTATGCCTTTGTTGGGTCTAATACATGAGATTAACTACCTTTCACAGGGCCTGAGTTTAGCTCCAGCCTCCATAAATGAGTGAAAACATTTGACCCTTGACTTTCTGGGTTTGGCTAACTTTGCTCAACATGATTTCTTCAAAATTTCCCAATTTTGTATTTTAACTTTGGACACCAAGCAAATAGATGTGTGGCCTGAGATGCCATCCTGTGTCATGACTCATGAAGTCCTTCATCTGAGCTATGCCAACTTCCCATGGCCTAGCCTGTCATTCCTGCAGTATCAAAGCTATGGATTTGGTGGAAATGCTTCCCTGAAGGAGGAACCTACCCTCCAGCCAAATCTGATTGTGAAATCATGTGCTAGGTATTGTAAGTCAGTGTATTTTTTTAAACTCATCAGTTTTATGATGGTTGATTTTATGTATCAACTTGACTGGGCCATGGGATACCCCAGTATCAAGTTAATTCTAACCATGTCTGTGATAGTTTTGTGTGAGATTAACCCTTAAATCAGTAGATTCTGGGTACAATAGATTAATCTCCTGTTATGGTTTAGATATGAGGTATCCCCTGAAAGCTCATGTATGAGGCAATGCAAGAAAGTTTAGAACTGAAATGATTGGGTTATGAGAGCCTTAACCTAATAAAGTGCATTGACTCACTGATCAGGATTAATTGGGTAGTAACTGTAGGCAGGTAGAGTGCGGCTAGAGGAGGTGGGCCATTGTGGGAGTGCCTTTGGGTTTATATTTTGTACCAGCAAGTAGAGACTCTCTGTACTTCCTGTCACCATGTTTCCAGGGGCTTTCCTCTGCCACATACTTCCACCGTGATCTGTCTTGCCTTGGGTCCAGAGCAATGGAGCTGACCATTTATGAACTAAGACCTCTGAAACCATGAGCCCCCAAATCACCTTTTCCTCATCTGATTGTACTTTTCAGGTCTTTTGGTCACAGCAGTGAAAAATCTGGCTAAAACACCTCCCTCATGTGGTTGGGTCACAATTAATGAGGCCTAAGGTGAACTATAATGCTGACTCTCCTTTAAAAGAGTTCTTCCTTTCTGATTGCCTTTGAACTTGAACTGAAACATCAGCCATGCTTGGGTCTTGAGCCTGGTGCTCTTTGGATAGGAATAATATTGTCATTCTTTGGTCTCTAGCTTCTTAACTATCCTCCAGATCTTGGAATTTGAAGTCTCTACAACTGTTTGAGGCAATTCTTTTTCATATGTATATAATGTATATTATATATAGACATATAAAATGCATATTATGTATAAATGTAATACATATCATAGATGTGTATGACATATACACTTATGTACGTGTATGTAATTTTAAGGAATATATATCTCCAACTACTATGTTTGTATCTCTGAAGAACCTAATACGTACTTTATATTGTATATGAGTCTCTGAAAGTTTATTGTTCTTGAATGGTTTCCCTTTCTTATTTTTAAGTGTTCAGTCTTGTTTTCTATCCTCTTGGTCATTCTAATGAGCTCCAGAAGGGAGGTTGAGGTAAATACACAAGTGAACTCTGCTCTCCATCTTGAAACCCCAGATTAATGAATGGTTTCAAAGCAGTGTAGAACCGTCCTTTCTCTTTATCCCTCTAAGTTTCTTTTCTTTCCTTGTGCCACCCCATCAGCCCCTCCCTCTCGTCCTTTCTTCCAAAGTCACGGCACATTTTCTCTCTCCCCTCTCTCATTGTAATCTGTACTCTGGGTCTCTTAGAAAAACTACTTCCGTTTCTATGCTTTTTGGTAGTTAAATGCCAGCCATGTCTCTCTTCAAAGCCTGTCATTTTCCTTTTTATTCCACTTGCTGACCCTGTAAATGGCATTTGATGCACAAGAGCTGGAACAGTCATTAGCTTAAAATGGCTTTTTTTTTTAAAAAATCTTTCACAGCTCTGAATCATATCTTAAAAAAAAAAAGGCACCCTACAGTAAAGTCTCTCAGTGTCCAAGCCTGGCCCTGCTGGGTTTTGATTGCTTGGGAAAGCAGAGGAATGTTGAGTAATGTAGCTCTGGGCATGGTTAGGAGGTAGATGCAACCCTAAGGAAAGCTCTAGGACTCACCATTGTTCTGGTTCCTAAAAAGGTGACGTTAACCTTTCCTTTAGAAATTTCAAAAATAAAGCTATATGCTTTCTATTCCATTTAAATAGAATTCTTGGAAGAATCCAACACAAAGGGACATCTAATTGAAGCTGCATATTGCTGATGTGAGCTGGGATTGTTGCTGCATACCTGCATACCATAACTCGATCAGGACCCTCCGTCCTTCCTTTTCTCGGTCCCTCCATTTTTTTTTCATCCTCCATAGAATCCTTAGACATTCTAGTGTCCCTTTTCATTATTCTCTCCTTTGCAGTAGTAGGGTAATATGAATTTCCCTCAGTGACAAGAGCACTTGCAAAGCTGTTGCCCATTTGAGATAGGCATACCCATCTGCATTGAGTTCTTAAGGCCAAGTATTCTCTCTTGCTGCCCCAGTTCTCATGTGACCATGTTAGCACACCAACCATCCAAAAGTGGAAGCTGCCTAGTGAGGTAACCCAGTTTGCATTTAACATCTCCCAATGGGAGTATGTATTCCCCAATTCACCAAATTCTTGATTAAGAATTGATCAGAAATGGCCTTCCTCAGCTTGATAATCAACTCGGACGATTCTCTCGCCAGGGGTTGTGTATTATTCGTCATTGCTATTCATGCAGATTAATTCAATAAAACCAGCCTCTTTCTGCAAGAACTTCTAATCCTTTAAAGACACCTCTGCATGGTGATGACAGCTCTCCTGAAGGGACCTAGCCATCATCAGATGGAATCTTATACCACCTCCAGTTCCCTATACATCTCACCCCATGATAACTGGTTTCAAACTATCTCCACAGCTATAATAAAAGCCTTTCTTCTGGAAGAACTCCCTTGTTTTCAAGGTGATCAAGTGACTTCTTTGTTGGCAATACTGAAGGTTGTGGATTTTGAACCTTGCCTGTCCCATCTTTAGGGGTCCAGGAGCTGTCTTAAATGGAGAGGATTTCTTGTTTCCCTGTCCCCCCTCCTCTTCTCCTGAGGGCTTACATATATATTGAAGTGAAGAAGAACCAGGGAGAAATCCATGAACAATATTTTCTCCCTACATAGCAACCTTCACGACACTTGGGCAACAACCAGTGACCTCAGCTGAGTGAGCTGCCACTGGCCTCAGGGAGATGCCTCCCACCCCTGACTGGTTCAGCTCTTTCCCCAACTGCAGAAAACCATCATACCCAGTCAACTGGCACTGGGAACGACCCATGGTGCCTACCAAACATTTAGTAGTGTACATGACAGCCTGCATTGTGACACATGCGTGGTGTGAATTATATCAAGAATGATGAACAGTATTAGAGTGCACAAGAGTAAGTTGTGTTTTAAGTAAGCTTGGAAGTGTTATGAGACTCTTGAAGTGCTGCCATTGCCTATGTGGGGACCACCTAAAACATAGGCCTGGTGAGGATCATTTACATGGAATAATTTGCTTAATCTAATCCAGTCTATCTCCCAGATCTCTGAAACTGCTTCCAAAGAGTCATCCTTCCCCTCTCCAACCACCAGAATAGTACCTCAGTGTCCTAAGCCCTTATGTGTTTCAGTTCATGTGACTCCTTTAGTCTGCTTTCTGCCTCAGTAACCAAAATGACAAGAACAGGTAGAGGAGGAAAAGTTTGTTTGGGTTTGTGGTTTTAGAGGTCTGAGTCTACAGATGGCTGATTCCATTGCTCTGGGTCTAAGGTGAGACAGTACATCATCAGGGAAGGGCCCAGTAGATTGAAAGCTACTCAGTTCATGAAGTATCAGGAAGTACAGAGAAGGACTCTGAGGGCCACAGAGAAGATGCACCTTCCAGGGCATTCCTTCCATTGGCCCACCTCTGCCAGCCAGGCCCTACCTGCCTACAGTTACCAGCCCATCAGTTCATTCAAACTAGGATAGACTGGTTAAATCACAGCTCTCATAATCTAATCATCTCACCACTGAATACTCAAGCACTAACAGAATGTGTGTGTGTGTGTGTGTGTGTGTGTGTGTGT